>RANZ01000342.1:0-41065 GCA_009805285.1 Neurospora terricola FGSC 1889 | reverse complement strand
CGCAGCTGGTCGCGCTCCCCGGGCACGAGCGTCGTGGCGATCGGGTTAACCTTCTTGGTCAGCGCCGACTGCAGCGAGGCCACGTCGGCCGTGGCGACGTAGTACCCGACCACGTAGACCTGGATGCCGACGAAGGTGACGGTGCGCAGGCCGAAGCCCACGAGGGTGTACTCGGTCTTGTCGGCGCCGGTGATGGTCGTGGCCAAGTCCGAGGCGGAGGTGCTGCCGCCGGGGGCGATGGCCCCCTCAAAGCTACCGAGCTCGAGCGTGCGCGGGAAGGTCGGGACGGTGCTGTTGCCGGTCGGGACGAGCTCGTGGCCTTCTTCGTCGCGCACGACTACTTTGCGCTCGGCGGCGTTGGTGCCGGCGAGAGGATCGGTCGACGGCAGACTGGAGTCGGCCTGGACGGGGGGCTTCTCGAGCTCGAGCTTGATGAGGTAGCCGGCGTAGATCATGGAGCTGACGCTGCAGAAGAGCCCCGTCCAGAGGAAGGCGCGGCGGTTGCGGGCATACTTGATTTGTTGCTCCGAGAGCTTGTTGACGTCGAGGCGGTTGAGGTGCTCGTTAGGTTGGCTTCGCGGAGGGCTCAGGAAGGTTCGGCGCGAAGCTGGAGTTCGGGTTGCGGCTTTGGCCGCGGTTCCAAGGGACCTGGGCAGTTGCTTGAAGGTCGACTGGCGAAGCATTGTTGTCGTGGACTGTCGCAGCTTCGGGGCTGTTCTGTGTAATTAAAGATCAATCGAGTAACTTGACTGGTTCACCTCATGGCTAAGCGCTGCGCACGATCTTTGCAAATTCCCCTAGACCTCGTGCTGGGGTCTAGAAGCCTCGAGTTCGGTGATACCGTACTAGCTCCGTAACCAGAAGATTGACATCATGGCTTTTGGTAGTAGCCGAGCTCCGCAGCGGCCAGCGGTGGGCACTCGGTTTGTGTTCAGAGGCTTAACAGCAAACAACTGAATGACCTCGAATTGTAAAGGAAAAGTGGTTGCAAAATTGGTACCAACTGTTAAGACTACTAACAGTTCGATAACACAAATAGTATACAGGACGATAACGAATGCGACCTCTACAGGTAGGCATCATTAAAAAAGTGAAGTTGCCGATGGCCTTCCTGCCGTACAAACCTACTGCAATCTCTTTAACCGCCCAAAAAGCCATTTTTTTTCACAAACCAATTAGAGCCCGCCTCAAATTTGCGAGACTTCACAGTACAACCAAGCTCACCAATGTACTAACATCCGTAATCTACTACAGGTGCGCTTTACTGTTATGCCTAATGTACTGACAAGTTGAGAAAAGGTGGGCTGCAGAAAAATCCAGGGCTATGATTGGTTTGTCGAAAAAATGCTTTTTCGTGGTCCATCGATTGTTATGTCTATCCGTATCCCCCCCTCTCCTTCTTTTGCTCCCATCTTCAGTTCTTCTCGACAGTAGCCCTGTCTGAAAGTATGAGGTCACCCCTCCATTAGTGATACGGTCCGGACAGGGAAAGCTAAGGCGGGACTGAGCTGATGTGACAAAACCAGGGTCCTTCGCGGGGTTATGTAGAGGTAGGTATGCGAACAAAGCGCAGGCCTCACCAACTGAACGCAAGTTCCAAAGCATCGGCAGAGGGTCGAGATTCGCACATCATTTATTAAACTTCCACTGGCCACCCACCGTCGTGCTCTAAGCGCCATGCAGAGCGTTATGGGCGAATAGCCGTTACGCACCTGGGTTCGTCTCGTTCCCGCACAACCTCGATAAAACCTAAATGTGCAGCTTGGGCTTGGGAAGGTTCTGGTGTTGGGCTCATCATCTTCCTTGCGTTCTGAAAAAAGACCTCGAAATGGCAGTTAGCACGCTCTCGACTCCAAACGACATTCTTGAGATAACCCCAGTGCCACCATCCCGAGCCCGTCTTTCCGACATGAAGCTGACAAACGGCGTTCAAACTCCAGACTTTAGACCGAAAATTGCTGGGTCTCGGATGGGACGGACAATCACTCGCTAGCTGAACCTTGTTGGCCACCGTATAGCCATCGCCCTATGATAACCTGAGGAGGAAATTGGCCTGTCTTTGCTGACAATATTCGAATTGCCCACTCCCCCAGTACCTATTGCGATAGTTTGATGTCACAGAGTTGCACCAGCTGATGGCTCTCGAGATCTGTGTTGTTGCATCAACAAGAGGGGTCTACACACAATGTATGTCATGAGGCTGCAGGACAGTCACCAGACTTTGTCAAGTCCAGATCTGGGGACTCTGGAGTTTGGGGTCTCCCGTATGTCTCGATGTGTCGGTGCGCAGTGATCACGACTATTGTTTGCCTGCTTCCAAACTGTCACGTCTCTTCCCAAGCCAATAGCATGGGAACGATGATCCGTGGGATATTAGTTCTATGAGACCTGGAGCAATAGAGACATGCACGGAAGCTCAAGAACGTGGATGCAAATAGGGACAATGACTAGGTATACAGCCGCCGACAGACAGCCTACTGCGTCTACACCACGCTAGATAGCGACAGGACTGGCGTGTATCGGGACCTCCACTGCCCATCCCCTGAATAGTAGGTAACTGGTACAATGGCGTAACCTGCATGGCATCTGGCTCGGCGATGTCTATAGCGGCCCGCCATTCTTGCCTACCAACTGGCCATCCAACCGGGTCAGCCATAATGCGTATTGGAAATTCTAAGAAATAAATGATCAAACCCTCCAGGAAGAATACGAACATCAGCAAGACGAGCTGGAGTTTTACGTCCAACCGTTGAGAACGGCAGTGACCCGAGAGCGTGACCGGGGAATGGATACTGCCTGCTTGTCGCTCACTGACGCTGCAGCTTTTCCCCACTCCCTGTTGCCCTGTCTCGCCTTGTGCCAGCCAGGTTTCGCCCATTGCTTTCCATCCGCATTCAAGCACTCCATCCAAAGTGAATGCCCTGCACAGTCAGGTGCAGCTACGCCAGTGCCGCTGTTTCGCCCTACCAACAATAAACCCCGGGCATCTTCACTTGCTCAGCCGGGCATCCTCTTCAAGCAAGCGGCCCCATTCACCTTGCAACGCAAATCGCCATCATCGACAATACCTACTTCGTCCTTTCCCCCAACAACGATTTTCCATTCTTTGTACCAGTATACAATAAATAAATAGCACGCCTGAAAGATAGGAGGCACCAGTGCTACCAACCCATCGGCACTCCATCTCGGCGGCTTCTTGACCAACTTGAACCGAATCCTCCACCTCCACCTCCGCTCACGCCGCCCCGACTTCCCTCCCGTCTCCCTGAGGACCATCTCGTCACTCCTAGCCTTCCATCGTCCGCCTCTGAATAAGCAGAGGCTCCCTTGACCTGGTGTTTGATTGACCTGCGGCCCCGGGCCCCTAGAACCTTTATCCACCCCGACGAGCAATCAACCCATCCTCGCGCTTACCTAGTCAGCCATCAATCACATCGCCTTGCCTCTTGTCGCGCTCCCTTCCGACAACTTCTTCAACTCTCTCACATCTCCCTTCGCTTGCCACCAGACTGGCACAGCTGTTATCATGAGGCTACATGCTTCTCTCGACATAATCGCCGACGACCGGGGAACACCGATGGCCCAAGGGGACGCGGCTCCCGAAGCCAACTCGGAGGCCGCCCAACAGCAGGCTCAAGACGATTCGCGATCAACCTCGTCGTCGAGCACCCCTCCGCCCGTCGATAATGAAGAATCCGATTTCTTTCTCGCCGCGAACGACTCCCAGTCGTCGCTAGGCGTTCCCAATATCGAGGACATGCAAGTCACCGATGAGGAGTGCCATGTAGCGCCTATTAATCGCTTGCCCAACGAACTACTCATCGCCATCTTCGTCAAACTCACAACCTCCTCAGATATTCTCCATGTCATGCTGACGTGCAAGTCATGGGCTCGGAATGCAGTGGAAATTCTGTGGCACCGTCCAGCTTGCTCGTCCTGGGAACGACACACGACCATCTGCCAAACTCTCAGTGCGCCACGACCGTACTTCGCCTACCGACATTTCATCAGGCGACTCAACCTGTCGGCCCTGGCTCCCGAACTCAACGATGGCAGTGTCGAGTCTTTGGAGATGTGCAGTCGTGTCGAGCGACTGACCATGACTGGTTGCAAACGCATCACGGATGCTGGTCTCCTCAAACTGCTACAGAACAACACTGGCCTCCTAGCTCTCGACATTTCTGGCATGGAAGACATTACGGAAACTTCTATCAACGCTGTGGCCGAAAAGTGCCGCAGACTACAGGGCCTGAATATCTCCAACTGCACTAAGATCTCAGTTGCAAGTCTGGTGGAGTTGGCGCAGAGCTGCAGATTTATCAAGAGGGTAGGTTCTTTCCACTACATCGCGCTCAAACGGGACAGCTCTGCCATTGGTGGTGAGAATCTGGGTATGAAAGCAAACGCTAACGTCTTTTATCCATGCAGTTGAAACTGAACGAGTGTGCTCAGGTGACTGACGAGGCCGTCATCGCATTTGCTGAGAATTGCCCCAACATCCTCGAGATCGATCTTCACCAATGTCGCCTGATTGGGAACGACCCAGTTACCGCGCTCATGTCTAAAGGCAAAGCTCTTCGAGAGCTCCGCCTCGCGAGTTGCGATTTGATCGACGACTCCGCATTCCTTTCCCTACCCCCTAACAAGACCTACGAGCAACTCCGAATCCTAGATCTGACGTCTTGCTCCAGACTGACGGACCGAGCCGTTGAGAAGATCATTGATGTAGCTCCTCGTCTGCGCAACCTCGTCCTCGCAAAGTGCCGTAACATCACAGATGCTGCTGTGTTCGCTATCGCCAGGCTGGGCAAGAATCTGCACTATGTCCACCTGGGCCACTGCGGAAACATCACAGATGAGGCTGTCAAACGGCTAGTTCAATGTTGCAACCGGATTCGATACATTGATCTCGGTTGTTGCGTCCATTTGACAGATGACTCTGTCGTGAGACTTGCTACTCTGCCCAAGCTTAAGCGCATTGGCTTGGTCAAATGTTCAAATATCACAGACGAGAGTGTCTATGCTCTTGCTAGGGCGAACCAGCGCCGGCCTCGCAGAGATGCTGACGGCAATCTTGTTCCCGGGGACTGTTACAATAGTATGCACCACAGCAGCCTTGAGAGGGTTCATCTGAGCTATTGCACCAACTTGACATTAAGGGTAAGTAGGATCGTGACATACTCATCTCGGTTATGATACTAATATCTTCCATAGAGTGTCCTAAGACTTTTGAATGCATGCCCTCGTCTCACCCACCTGAGTGTTACGGGTGTCCAAGCGTTCCTGCGTGAGGATTTGGAGAGTTTCTGTCGCGAGGCACCAGCTGGTATGCTGATAGTCCCTCCCAAACGATTCACGATCAGGTTCAAAGGCTAACGAAACCTACAGAGTTCACTGAACATCAGAGAGCTGTTTTCTGCGTCTTTTCCGGTCAGGGTGTGACCAATCTTCGGCGCTACCTCAACAGCGAGCACAATCTGACGGAGATCACTCGTGGTGCAAGACCAATCGACGACGGAGTACCGAACCGAGCTGGCCCTGTTTTCCCAGGAACAGCAGTCAACCCAATGCAGGTCACTCCACCTGGTCACCATGCCGCAGCAGCTGCGTTCATTGACGATGGCGAGCCTGATGCGGTAGACGACGATGATGGCTTGGAAGATGGGAGCGAGATGGTAATAGACACGCAGCCAATGCTTCATAATCACCATGCGGTTATGGGCGGTACTGCGTTCCCTATTCAGGGCGTGGCATCCACAGAACAGCTGCTGCCACCACCGCCACCCGCGATACAGCCACAGCAGCACCTCATTACGAACCCTTTCCACTTTGTCCCTGGCCAGCCTTTTGGCGTACCACCTCACGGCCTTCAGTTTTACGAGGCGGTGCGGGCCACAGAATCCAGTGCCGTTCCTGGGACCCCTACGCATGTTCCATTAGTTGGTCAAGCGACTGGGCTGGACTCAACAATCGCTGAGAGCAGCCATCACTCCGGAGCCGGCAGGAACTCACCAGGCACGGCAACAGCTCAAAACCACCCAGGTGCATTGCAGGCCATGTCGCCAAATCCGATGGAAAACATTGAGCTGGCGATACTCACTGGAAACCGAAATTCTGACGCGAGTGGCAGTGGAGGGGCGCCCGTATAGTGCGCGTTGAGGTATCGCTCTGAGCATTAATGCCACTGCTTCTTGCTACCTCGCGGCGGATGAGTGGATACTACGTTTTCATTTCTGGTAGTTGGTGGATACATAAAATAATGGACTGGAATCCTTCGCAGGCTGTAGCGGAGCGCATCAATGACTTTATGATTATCACTTTGTGCTGATAGAAGACGCCAAGTGGTTGTTCTTCTTATACCGGGCGTCGCGGCTTTCGAGGAATTAAGAGATTACCCATTGACATTAGGCTAGAAGATTGATATTTATGCCTTTACCTGGCGACTTTTATTAGATTCCCAATGTTCGTATTTGGTTTTAGTTTGATATATTTTCCGCGGGCCACCGGAAACCGACGGGCACCGAGGGGCTCACCTGACACCAACAACAGAACAGAACGTATGCGCGCGCAAGATGGGTACAACAGGGAGACAGGAGAGGCTATAAAGGTCTAACAGATATTCTCCCTCCGCATCCTTTATACTTAACAATGACTTCCTGTGCTCATGTCTATGTGAATGAATGTACCCAATATCGAAGTGCCTCCGCTGGCTAAGTTCTCAACGCTAGCCCCTGGTCCCTGGGGCATTGAAGAGCAAGGGAAGCGTACCCGGACCTGACAAGCAATGTGGATACTACCAGTAACTAGCTCAAAGCCTCAAAGATCTAGACTCTCGAAGACTCTATTCCGAACAACCAATGGCGATAACTCTTTCGTAACACCTGCGGGGATCGAGGGAGAAATCGAAGAAATGCGCGATATCATGAAATCGAATGAGACTTTTCACATGCAGGAAGGGTATCGATTATTGGAACTATATGAAAGATACGTACCTTTTTTCTCTGGTGGCCAAGCAGTGTCTCTTGGCGCCAAGTCGCTGGTCCAACCCCAAGTCTCTCTTCAACACTTTCACCACAACTTCACGATAAATCACTGCATCAAAAAACTAACTGCACCAGTAAATTCAGCGCGCCCAAAAGGGGCCTTTTTGCACGGGTTAGCTATATACCGGGTTGTGCTGAGATTGATGCAGCGGTTGTAAAGAAAATCGCAGGTACTTGGGTTTAGTTTGGCTTGCAAGATGTAGGCGGAAAAGGTACGTACCTTTCATATAGTCCCAATATTTGAATCCGCAGGAAGCAAGGAGCAGAATCCGGGGCTTGACTCTGGGGAAATGGGTCTGTCCGGTGAAATCCGTCGAAGAGAGCATTTGGAGCTTTCTTCTGAGGCGGGCAGGACATCATCGTTGAATGTGCCACTATCTACCTAGGCATTTCAGGCCAACTTCCGAGGGTTCAGACCTTTTGGGAAAGTTGAGGCCGCCTTCTCGTTGTCCACAACCACAAAACATCGCAGTAAACACCTTGCGAGGACGTCGGTTAGATCGCACACCGGCTACGGACATGGAAACCTTCGGTAGGTAACTTAGTTTCGGCATGTGGAATTCTGGAAGCGAAGTGACCTTGTTGATGTTGGCATCTTAGTATCAGGCAGAGTTGTCATCCTTTTGGGACGAATCCGAAGCAAAAGTTACTAGACGACACGCGCGCATTCACAGCACCAGTGGGCAATGGTTCAAATTCGACAGAGCAGATTCGAACATGGGCTCATTGGAACGCAGACATAGAGATGAAGTCAGGATAACCCATGCCACGAGAGAAAATCTCCAGGTGGATCACAGATCGATCTTGCAGCACGAGTGGGTCTCCATGGAACACCGAGCCCAGTAACCCCAAAAAAAAAAAAAAACAGAAAGACAAAGAGGAAAAGAAAAACAGGAAAAAAACAAAGTTCCCCTCGACCGGAATCGAGCCGGTGACCTTTCGGTATACAATCTAGACAATTACAGCCGAACGTGATATCCAACTACACCACAAGGGGTTTTGAATTGTTGAAGTTGCGATTGGGGAGTAGAGCTTATGAGTCGGACGTGAGTCATTAGGTTGCTGTAGTGCACAACTCAAAGTCAAAACTGAGATGGAAAACCCAGGACCAAATACTGACGTTTATTTTCGCCCACCGTCGTCCATAGTTATGCCAGACTATCGCACCTCTAGGCGCTGGATCTTATAGTTTTAAATTAGAAATAATACTAAGTACGTCAGCCTCTTCCTGTATTTACTCGTTCGTACACATCTCTACCGGCGAKACATCGTGGTTGCGGTCTGAGAACAAACCTCCTCCGTACAAGGTAATAGATCTCCTCCGCAAAAGGTGTTGCAGTGGCATGATAAAAGACAAAATCCGAGCGCAAGCTCACAACCCATCAAGGGACCTTGGCGCAGTTGGCTAGCGCGCAGGTCTCATACCCCTGTATGATCTGGTTCAAAAATCAGAGTAATCCTGAGGTCGGGAGTTCGAGCCTCCCAGGTCCCATTTCTTTTGCCAATATTTTAGCCCTCTTTTTATCTGTTTGCAGAGCCTGTCCCGTCCTGTTTTCCCCAACATCCAACGACAATGCCCCCCTTCTTGTTTTTTGAACGACCGCCGTTCTTCGGACTGTCGCGATCGATTTTCAATCACCACCCCACCGGCTAGCAGTGTTTCGAATAAGTGTCGCTACCGAACACCAGGCGCAAAATTGGCCATTCTTGTGGGCAAAGGGCCCCTTTTGTGGGCCTCTATTCATCGTCACAGCAACGGCGAGGGACGCTTGATTGCAGTTGAACTATCACGGTCGGACCAGACCCTCCACGATATCAGGACGTTGCAAGCTCAGAGGATGTCTCAGAACGTCGTGAATATCTGAAAGCGTCAATCGAATTCATTGCCTTGCTTTCTGCGATGCAGTCAGCATGCACCGCTTCCAAAGCCTCCCGCTTCTTGACGCGCGTTGTTATCATGTAACGATGCATTGGTTACACAAGTCCCAGAAACTTTAAAGTTGCAACGGCTCGTTGGCTGCAGATCGATATTGCAATTTGGGCGTACCGTCCATATAGTATAAAGCCCAGCCGGCTGTTGTCAAATTCAGGACGGTAACTGGACCCGTGCATCTGAGGGGAAAGCGGCTCGCCGGCAGGTCAGAATCTCAGACTCGGTAACATGCAAGATATCAGGAAGATCGAAGACCGGTGTCGCCAAAGATGTTACCTCGACAGCGGGAGTTGAGTGGCCGAAGGATGATAGGAGGCTGATATAACCGGGTCTGTCCCCTTGGTTCCCAACTTGTCCCTCGCGATTCTGCTACCACATTTACTGTGTTGAAAAGATACCGAAGCAGCTCAAAATGTTCGTCAAAAGCCTCACAACCGCCCGCCATAGCCGGTTTTGGGCTGAAAAGCGCATCATAGCCATCTCCTTCTTCATCACCCTCTCCTATTTCCAATACGGTTACGACTCCGCCGCCATTGCCGGTTTCCAGTCCATGCGCGGCTTCCTCAGGATCTACGGCCATGTCGACCCGCACACCCCTATCGGCTATAACATCAGCACCGACATCCAGCGGCTGATCCAGTCCCTCATCAACATCGGGAGTTTCGTGTCCGCTTTTGCCATCTACTTTCTGGGTTCGAAGATCTCGCGGCGGTTGGGATTGTGGATTGGCTGCGCGCTCGCCTTCTTGTCCGTGTCGATCATGATCGGGGTCGAGAATCTTGGAGGATTGTATGCGGGTCGCTTGTTGCTCGGCATGTCGAATGGGTTTTTGGTGCCGTATAACGTCATGTTTGTGAGCGAGTCGGCGCCGAGTCTGTTGAGGGGACCGATACTCGGAATGACGATCGTGCAGACATCGTTGGGGGCGCTGTTTGGAATCTTGGTGGATAACTACACAAACGGCAGGGAAAGTACTGCGTCATGGAGGATACCGCTGGGAGTGATGTACACTGTGCCATCACTCTTGACGGTTTTCCTGTTGTTCTTGCCCGATACGCCGAGATTTTATATGATGAGAGGCGAGGATGAAAACGCGATCAATGCCATTCGACGGTTGAGAGGCATCAAAGACGAAACGCTGCTTCGAGAAGAAGTGGAGGATATCAGGAGCGCGTACGAGATGGAGCAGGAGCTTCATGCTGGTGTCCATTTGAAGGACATGTTCCGTGGTACGGATCTGCGAAGGACACTGCTCAGCTATGGGTGCATCATCGGCGGAACTTGCACGGGAATCACGTTTATGGCGGGCTTTTCGGTGTACCTGTTTATGATGGCCAAGGTAGGAAAGCCATTTCACTGGGTCATGATATCCCTGGTCATCGCCTTGACGGGGAATATGTTGTCGTTTCCTGCCATGCGCATCTGGGGTCGCCGCCAGCTGATCATTTATTGTTCCATTGGGTCGGCAGCCATGTGGCTCGGCATGGCCATTATATACACGGTGTCGGGCAGTCAGACTGCGACGGATAATGGTGCGGGGGCCGCAAAGGGACTGGTTGGGCTGTCGATCGTGTACGGCTGGGTGGCAGGCTTCGGACAGGCCGGTGTGTTGATTGCCCTGGCGGCCGAGATTCCATCGCAAAGATTGCGGTCGCAGACGGTGGGAACTGGAGCTGGGATCAATGCGTTCTTTGGATGGATGGTGTCGTTCTTTTCGCCCTACTTCATCAACTCAGACAAGTTGAACTGGGGCCCAAAGTATGGCTACATCTGGGGAGGGAGCAATCTGATCTTGGCCGTTTGGACGTGGGTGTTTGTGCCCGAGACAAAGGGGAGAAGCCTGGAGCAATTGGATGAACTGTTTGAGAAGCGGGTGGATGCGAGGCAGTTTTCCTCATATGTCGTGGAGCGTCCGTTGGTGGATGACGTTATGGCATCCCGTGCGGAAGGAAGGAACGGCAAGGTTTCACCAGAACATCACGTCGAACATCGAGAGAAGGAGCACCTGCCTTGACTGAAAGGACGGTGTGAGGGTCATGTGATTAGTCATGACGTCTTCAGTTTTCATATCATTACAGCCGGTTCTTTCACCACCTGAGAGCATCATCAACCCTTGCTTAAGTACGAATTTAATATCTGCTGCAATCTTCTTGAGCGGCAGTGACCTCAACACCCTTCAAAGACCCTTCCCTGCGGTACTCCTCCAACACCTCGATATACGACAGCATTCCTTCACTCCATCCTGACGACCTGCTCGCCTTCATCATATCCTTCAGGTCCTGTCTTGCAGAGTGGCCCTCCCCGTTGAGATATCCAGGGGTACAGCCCATGATGGTCGCAAAATAAGGGGCGCGCATCATAACTTGCATTGTCCAAGCCTCCTCCTCCTCACGCGTGACCTCAACCACAGCTCGCGACCCGGCACCCACCTTCTCCTCTGCCTTGGCCAAAATGTGTGCAGTGTGCTGAATGCCCACTTCCAGCATCGTGACGAAGTTGGCTGTGGCAGCAGTTTGCGGGCCAAAAGCAAAGAACAGGTTGGGGAAACCACTGGTGGCCACTCCGTGAAGCGTCGCTGAGCCGATGTTCTTCCACTTCTCGTCCATCGACAAGCCTCCACGACCTATGACTTCGATACCGGTCTTGGCCGCTGGGTTGCCGTTGCCAAAGGCCGGCGAGCGATAACCGGTACTGAGGACAAGAACGTCCACTGGGTATTCCTTGCCAGCAAAGACCAGACCGTCCTTTGTCGCCGCTTCGATACCCTCGCCGTTTGTATCGATAAGATGAACGTTGGGTTCGTTGAAGGCTTGGAGGTACAGGTCGCTGAAGGTGGGCCGCTTGCACCATGACGGGTACCAAGCTTTCAGCTTGTTTGCAGTCTCTGGGTCTTTGACGATCTGATCGACGCGAGCACGAGCAGCTTCAGCCGTGGGGACATCCATCTTGTACAGGCGTGCCACGTTCGCGCCAATCTTCTCGGGAGTAGGCTCGATGAGACCATACCCGGGAGAGCCGATCAGGGCAGAATAGGCGCGAATCTTCGTCCAATTATCATCTACCAGGTTCTCTTCACCTTCTTTGGCGGCAAGGCTCATGTGCGCGGCAAAGTTGAGTGCGCGCTCCATCTGCCAGCCCTTCTTGGACGCAATCTTTGTCTTCCTGTTTGATGTCAGCTGCTGTCTATCTTGCCAATTGGTAATGAGAGGAGTCACTCACCATTCTTCCGGATCTGTCGCCTTTTGATCACGGGGATGTACGGCCGACGGCGTTCGCTGGAAGACATGAAGCTCTTTTGCCCACTTCGCAAGCTGCGGAATGACCTGGATAGAAGTCGCACCGGTTCCGATGATTCCCACCCGCTTGCCCTTCAACTTCTCCATATCCGGGTTCTCGTAAGATCCGCCAGTGGCAGAATAATCCCAACGGGCTGTGTGGAACATCTCACCACCAAATCCCTCGAGCCCCGGAATCTTGGGCACATGAGGGACGTTCAGCACTCCCGAAGCAACCAGCAAATACTGGCACTTGAGCGTCAAGTCTCTGCTAGGCTCGTTTGGTCCCCTTCCCTCCGTGACCTGGACAGTCCAGAGTTTCTCCTCCTCGTCCCATGTCGCCGCCTTTGCGCTTGAGCGGAACAGGGCCTTGTCGTGGAGGTCGAACTGCGTGGCAATGCGATCGGCGTGCTCGCGTAGCTCGGTGCCGGGCGCGTACTTTTGCTTGGGCATGTACCCCGTCTCTTCGAGCAGTGGCATGTAGATGTAACTCTCAACATCGCAGTGCAGTCCCGGATACCTGTTCCAATACCAGGTGCCGCCGAAACCGCCCCCGGCATCGACCAGTCTGACGTCGTCAAGCCCGTTGATCAAACCGGCCTGGATGAGGCGGACGGTGAACATGAGGCCACCGTACCCGCCACCGAGAACGAGGAATTTATAGGTGGCTCCGTCCTTGACTGTCTCTTTGGCATTGAGGGCGGCGTGGTCGGCCCAGGGATCCTCGGCGATGGCCTTGAAACGGTCTGTGTCGGCATCTGTGAGGTCGAGGAACTGGGTAGGACCGTCAGCCCGGAGGCGCTTAGCTGCTTCTTCGGCATATCTCTGTTGAAGTTGGAGGAGTGTCATGTCTTCCTCGGTGGGAAGTTGGGAGTGACCGTTGGCACCGTTGGAGGCGCCATTGGTGACGGTGTCTTTGACACCGTTTGTTGAGTCTGCCGTCATGGTATTGTTAGAAGGCTTTGATTAGAATTTAGCTACAAGTTGAAGGATGGTGATTAAGATTTTATGTAGCTGTAGAAGAGCAGAGACCAGTGGTTCGTTTGTAAAGACATGTTGGACACTCCGGCCTCCCGCCTATATATCTATCTTTCTGCCATCCTATTGTACACCGAGTCGTGGGTATGACTAGATGAACAACCAAACGAACGTAATGTCACGGACCGTGTACCGGAAGAGGAGCCATCTCCCCGCCGTTCAAATTCAACAACATACATACACCTTGAGGTCTCACTCTCTCTGGAAAAATAGGGGTGCTTTTCCTGAAAGCGAAAGCGAGCTCTTGTGTCGTATTCGGATCCACCCTCTTGGTGTGAAACCGACTTCTCTACCACGAAGCCAAGAAGCTTGGCTTCCTGAGAGAGAAGGAAGATGGTGAAGCCATGTTACGCTGGGGTAACTTCACTTGATCCTCCAAAGAGCCAGATCTGTTGTGAAACCACTACCATAACCGAAAATCGGTTGATTGGTTTTGGCCGAAGTCTGCAAGATGTGAACCGTACCAGTATCTCACGAAAGAAAGAAAGCTAGAGCGAGCGGTGTGAACAGACTCGAAATTCTCACAGGTTCTTGCGGTGGAGCACTGTCGATCATTAATATAGCCCCAGATTTTGTACAAGGAGACGGCTAGGTACCGAGTGTACCTGCATCGAAAAGAGACAATGCGGAGTTATTTTGCAGTTTTGTTCTCCGTACCTCTGTTCGTGCCTGAATATCAGTCTATGAACTTGAGATCGTGCCAGATCGTGCGTATCTTGAGTTTCGGTCTGAATCTGTGGGTAAACAGAGACTTTACCGTCCCTTACCACTCAACCTCCAAACAGAGGTACAAGACTGTAACAAACGAACAAGGTACGGGAGCGGCCGAACCTAGTGGGTGGTGGTCAGAACTAAAAAGAAACAGCAAAAGCCATATGCCGCTAACTTTTGCAGCCGCCTTCTTATTCGATACCTTGGCAACCGAATTCGAGACTCAATGTGTATGGGGTTGAGAGCCGCTACCACACCTCCTCAGAAGGCCGGACAGACTCACGGACTCACGGACTTGTGGGGGACACGGAATCCCACGTTCCACTTCTCATTCATGTTCGTGATCGTACTCGGGCCTTGCTCAAATTTGTGTTGTTGACCGGCAGCCTTCACATCCTCCCTCCCCCTTTGGCCCCTCCACATAGCCCCCAAGATCCTGCCATGCATTATAAGATCGGAAAAGGTCCTGACTGGAGGAGGCTCTGCACCAACGTCTAGAAAAAGAAAGTACCAACGTCCTTGCCCGCTCGATCACAGATCATGCATTGTGCTTCATGTATTGACTTACCTTTACTCCTGCCGCCAAGACGGATAATGTTTCCTTTTCCCTTCGTCCTTGAGGTTACATGTAACCCAGCATCACCTCCGTTCTTCTCGATATGGAAATATCATCAAAAGTCTGCTACAGAATTTCTGTGTACAACCTCCAGCCTCCAAGCAACTATAAAGCATCGGGGGCTTGGAAATGTCCCGCCCGCGGCGTGTAGCAGACGTCGTGAACA
This sequence comes from Neurospora terricola FGSC 1889, assembly GCA_009805285.1. Taxonomy (NCBI): domain Eukaryota; kingdom Fungi; phylum Ascomycota; class Sordariomycetes; order Sordariales; family Sordariaceae; genus Neurospora; species Neurospora terricola. The sequence continues at coordinate 26,283 of RANZ01000342.1, read as the reverse complement.
TCCTCGAACATAACCCCCTACCTGGTCATGACCACCCCTGTCCATAGCGTCTCAGCGTGTTAGTGACCTCCAGACTCTAGCCATGTCATGAACTCCGGACGGGGCTCCACTCGTGCTTACTCCTTGACCCATGTCCACGATCAACGACACCTCGTCTCCGGTCAGATACCGTGCTCTTACGACGCTGACACCGCTCACCTCTTCCTCAACTTCCTCTCAAAGCCACGTATCTTGAACATTTGAGCTCTTCCTCGTATCAGTATCAACCTCAACCTCAACCCCAACCCATGTCATTGTCATCATCACCATGGACGCCAAAACCCTCTACCCAGACTTCGACGACCTCCCCAAGGTTGAAGGCCAGCCCCAAGGATGCGCCTGGGGTCTCTTCGACAAAGACGGCATCAAGGACATCTACGGCACCCTCAACTTCATCACCCCCGAGACCGTCAAAGCCGCAGCTGGTGAAGTCGAACATGGCATTTCGGTTTCTCTCAAGTTCGTCTTACCCCGTCTTTCCCTTGTTGCCCATCTTGCATACCTCAGCCCGCCCCGATCTTTGTGCGAAGATTCCCGCAGTCCCACCAACCTTACTAACAAACCCCCAAAGCTGGTCCCTAAACGCAATCAAATTCCCCCTAGGACACCGCCAGGCCCCCGTCCACACACCCTTCGCCCTTCCCGCCGAAATGGGCATGAAGGGCCTACACGGCTTCGACGACTCGCTCACCTTCAACACGCAGTACTCTTCGCAGTGGGACTCGCTGTGTCACGTCACGCATTCGCACTCGGGCGAGACGTATAATGGGTTTGTGCCTACTGTTGAGAAATTGAGCACCACCACTTCCAGCAGCTGTGCCGAAAACGAAAACGAAGTCCTGCCAACTATCGACCGCTGGCATGCAAGGGGCGGCTTAGTGGCTCGGGGCGTGTTGATCGATTGGAAGCGGTACGCCGAGGAGGTCAAGTCCAAGGGAGAAACAGGAGCAAAATGGCATCCGTTGGACGGGTACAAAATCACTGTTGACGACCTGGAGGAGGCGGCAAAGCACTTTGGCGTGGAGTTCAAAGCGGGTGATGTGTTGTTGGTCAGGACGGGAATGACGAGCGTCATGGAGAATCCGACGCCGGAGGACTTTGGGAAGTGGGCGGATTCGAAGTTGGCGGGCGTGGAGGGGAGCGAGAGGACGGCGAGGTGGGTGTGGAATAAGAGGTTTGCGGCGGTGGCGGGGGATTCGGCTGCTTTTGAGGCGATTGAGTATTCGAAGGAGACGGGGTTGGATCTTGGTGAGTTTTCGGTCCTTTTTTCTTCTTTTTTTTTCTTTTTTCTTTCTTTTCCCCCCCCAAGATGAGCTCATGAATACTGACAAGCGAATGATGACAGTCCTCCACAGGTATTTCCTCACCATGTTCGGCATGTCCATTGGCGAGCTGTGGGATCTTGACGCCCTCAGCGAGGCGTGCAAGAAGACGGGGAAGTACAGCTTTTTGTTGACCTCGGCGCCGCTCAACCATCCGGGTCTTGTCGCTTCTCCTCCTAATGCCACTGCTGTCCTTTGAGGGTTTGTAGAAGTTACTGAAGAGCAAAAGAATAAACAATGCGGCTTGTCACCGCTAAACTTCAACATACAAGAAGCCGATAACATGAAAGCCTACCATGTAAACTTTGACCCGACGTAAAAGAGCAACCGGCAGCTATTCTTCATTCCCATGCTTTCTCTAAAAGACTCTTCATACATCCGTCCCTAGCCTTGCACAACCAGTTCACTCCTTCTCCTCCCTCGGCTTCTGCCCAAAAGGTAAATACTTAGTATGACTCCCCACCATAACCACCTCCCCCCTCTCGCCCCTCTCCCACCCCTCCACCCTCTTCCTAATCTCAAACCCCGTAAACCCCAACTTCCTCCCGCGCCTACTAACCCACGCCTCCACCTCCAGCGTATCCCCCTCCCTAGCAGTCGAGCAATAACTCAAATGCATATCCGTGCTCACGCCCGTCGTCATCTTTCTGTCCTTCTCCCCCTCCCCCTCTTTGAGTTCATCACCAGCAATGCTGGCAGCAATAGCCATCCCCCCGCCCCAATCGCACAACGTGCCGCTGACGGCGCCGTGCAGGATGCGCTTGCTGTTTAGGTGGATTGGGTTTAAAGTAAGATGGGCGAGGATACGACCGGTGGGTGTGGAAGTGGCGGCTACGAGGACGATATCGGAGAGTAAAAGGTTGTAGATGGCGGAGTTGGGGCGGATGGAGTCCCAGACGCGTTGGACGTGGGTGAGCGCGGGGGCGGAGGAGGTGGTGGGGGTGAAGGGGAGGAGGACGGATGTTGAGAAGGTCTGTGTGAAGGGGAGGGTTTCTTCTTCGGGGGAAACTGAGGGTTGTTGTGAGTCGCTTGATGATTCTGTTGTCTGGGTTTGGGCTTCGGCTTGTGTTGATGATGACGCTGGCGGGATGTCCCCGCCGGCGATGGTGAAGGTGTTGCTGTTTTCGGCCATTGTGGATTGGGCTTCAATTGGGTGATGGTCTGGCCACAGTCGCTAATTGCGAGGAGAATACGTTTCGATTGAAGTTATTTTGGTTGTCTTTACGTTGTTTGGGATTGAATGACGTGGTGCAGTTTTGAGTGCGTTGGGTTGTTTGTTCGGAGGTGGGGGACGGGGCCCGACCGGAGGTGACATCGGACTTTTGCGGGGGCGTGGTCCAAAACGCTCCGTCTCGGGCCGGCTCGTCCATGACAAAATTGATGAGACCTTTGGCCGTAGCCTTGGCGGGCGATTAGCTAATTGGGTAAGCGAGCGGTCGTAAGAATAAACCGAATACGGACAGTCCAATACTGCTCGTTGTAGTTAGGAAAGGCCGTTACAAAACTGTAATAGGGATTACAATAATTCGAAAATACATTGGCTAGAGTCCCTTAGGGATATTTCTATCCAGGAACTGCCTAGAAGTTGGGTTCAAAGGTATAATAGAGACGCTTATATACGTAATAAGAATATATATAAGGTCTAATATACTAACCGTAACGTATTCGGTTTATTCTTACGATTATTCGGTAAGCCAATTGGGTCTCAACCATTTTGTCATGGACCCGGCCGGCTTGCAGCCGTTACCGTTTTAATGTTTAGCACCGTGCTTGGCAGTGCTCTTTCCACTGTCCCCTTTTCCATTCAGGGGGTAGGTAAACAAAGCAGTCAACAGCAAATAATACAACATCATTCATTCACTGGAGACAAGAGGTTATTAGGCAGGCGATGTTGCCTGGGCGACAAATGAAGCGATATCGTTAAAGGTTATTATTTTTCTCCCAGATTTCTCACATTCTATCCTATAAATGAAGTACAAGTCTTGAAACCTCGTACCCTTCTCCTTGCTTTTCATCTTCCCCAACATTCACCAGACCGTGATGCTCACAGTCTACACTCCCTGAATCTGACCCAAGTCCCGACCCCCACTAATCTTCCTTAGCTCTGCGCCATAAGAAGTGCTGTCGCTCCCCTCAGCAGAAGACGTCGCTGTCGACGAGTCATCATCAGAAACCAGAGACGAATACGGGACCGATACCGTGGACAGCGTGGTCGGGAATGGCGTCGTCAAGGTTTCTTCTGACCCAGTAATCGCGGCAGTTGAACTGACTCCTTCAGGGACCCCTGACGATGTCTGGCTGGCGAACGAAGTAGTAGCTGCTGAGGTTTGGAAGGAGGGTGCCGGAAGAGTAAAGCTGTAACCGCTATCGTATGATGTTGAGAATTCCGGGATGGAATCTGAAGAGCCTTGGCTGGTGGAGGATGAGATCGAAGTGAAAGAGGGTGCGGGAACACCTGTCAACCACGAAGAGATGACCGTGGGCGTAATTGTCTCGGTGGCTGAGAGCGATGACAGATAAGTTGTAGGAGTTGACGTATCACTGGCAGGCAGAGAAGTGGCTGATGAAGCTGGTGTGCTGTCGTCACTAGACCAGTAAGACGTACTACTACTGGGAAGGCTGGTTGAAGAAATCCCTTCGGTCGATGAAGGGAAATTGCTGGTCGAGGACAATGGAGTTAAGCTGGAAATTGTTGAGGCTGTAGCAGACTCTGAAGTCTCTGGTGTTATGGAGGACTGGCCCCCAGAGTCTGTTGGTTGTGTGCTGGTTGAGGATGATGAGAGTGAGACAAGTATTGTTGAGGCCGTAGTAGACTCCGAACTCCCCGGCGTTGTAGAAAACTCCGGCACAGAATCTGTTGCTTGTGTGCTAGTCGAATATTCAGTTGTCGGGATCTCACTCGTGACATCGCCAGACGTTACACTACTAGCAATCGAAGACGCTGAAGTAGCTTCATAGCTCGTGGTAGGCTGGTAAGAGGCCTCAGTTTCGGTATAGCTCACCGGAGCACCATCAACCACCGATGGGTTAGCAGAGTTGGTAGTAGTAAAAAGAGCATCTGCTGCGCTTGTGTCAATTTCCAGTATACTTGTAGAGGAAATGGAGCTAGGCGTAATAGTGACAATGACATGGCCCGTGGATGTCACGACTACGACCGAAGTAGAAGGAGGAGAATCTCCCTCTTGGTCGGTAATGGTAGTTTCCAATTCATTCGGGATGTCCACGGTCGCGGTGACATCTTGGGTCGTGGTCACTGTCACGGTGGTCTCTATTGTGTGGACCCTGACTGGCGTAGAGTCAGCACTGGTCGAGATCGAGCTGATCGAGCCATACGCGAGTGACGTGGAAGATGATACCACGCTATTTCCACTGCTACTGCTCGAGAATGATGTCACTTCCGAGGGTGAACTGAAAGTGTACGAAGTCTCGGCGGGCGTTGAAGAAGAGCTAAAAAGACTGGTCGGAATGGGAAGACGAGTACTCAGAGTCGAAGTTTCACTGAATGATGAGCTACTGTTGGACGGTCCTGTAGAGCTGCTGATGGTTGGCACAGCTGTCGAGCCTGTTCCGGGAATATTCCCCGATGAAGTCGATGTGCGAGCATAGGTTGTTGAGTTGCCGAACAATGGGGAGCCAGTCTGGGTAGTAGACACCGCAGGTGGGAATGCAGTGCCACTGCTTGATGGAATAGGAGGAGACGATGAGGAGAATGGAAGGTCGCTAGAAGTGTACGCAGTTGATGTAGCGCTGGACGTGGCATTGGAGCCCGGTTGGCTGGGACTTGTAGTAGTTGAGAATCCAGTTGGTGTGCTGCTGCTCAGGGAGGAGCTGGCAGAATTACACGATAATCCGGGGACGCTGCTCAAGGAGCTCGGACAGCCAGAGTAAACGGTGACAGTTGATGGGAAGATCGGCGTGCCTCCTGTATTCGCGGACATCGTGATAGTTGTGTAGGTATACTCCACCAAGGTAACGGGAACCGTTATGGTGCGGGTCGTCGTGCACGTTTCTCCGTTATTCTGACCATACCCTTGGCGGCGTCCAAGATTGTTGGGCATGCCATTGACAGCGGTAAAGCTTCCTTTAATATCAGTTTCTTCAAGTTCCGAGGTCTCTGACGGGGGAAGTACGTACCCTATGCCCAGCAGAGCAAGATAAACAAACACAAGCATCGTGGCTACAGTTCACCCTGGGAACCAAGAGAGCAGGAATGAAAATGCAGGAGTGGTAGTACCTACGGAAACAATGCTTATGGAAGGTGAATGCTCGCATGATGGTTTGAGCTTTATATATCCTTAAGCCTTTCGCATGTCCACCTCGATTCATGACAGAAACTCCCAAATATCCTTTGTCAGGTATCTCACTCCTGTCTTCCTGTGACATTGTACCATCGATTGACTCGCTCAGCATCCGGCTGCCGGCATCAGAAGGACAGCATATGAGCCCCTGGCCGTAGGCCTTCGCCCCGGCCGCAGTACATGCAATGTCGGGGAGACAACATATCTTGAGGGAAACAGATGCGGCTTTCCGAGCCCGTCATTTGGTTTGTATTGCCCTGGACAGCAGGAACCCTTTGGAGGTACCGGTTAACCGTGGAATCTTGCTCCTAGTCGCTATGTTGCTGGGTTAGGCACCGCAAGACGTTTACTCACCCTTACACGGGCTCTTAACCGGGGTGGGCCGCGTGGCCAGGGACAGCAGGGCAATGACCAGACCCCAACATCAAATAGGAAGTCATCATGAAGAAAATTCCCGGCTTGTAGTCTGTGTGCATGAAGGGGTCTGCCACAAAAGTCGCCGAATTGTCACTGAACCATTGAACAATACGGGATTGTGTGATTGTAGGTGACTCCGGATGAGCACCCACTTCATCCCGTCGGATGCCAAGAGAAGGAAGGACTGTTGAACTCTGGATTGTGCCATGTGGGAGTGTGTTGTCTGGTGAAATATTGGCAATCGTGTCTCATCTCCATCCAGGAAACCTCAGGCCAATGCTACCATTCTCGGATGCCATGATACGTCATGGGATAGGACGAAGATGTCTCATACGCACGAGGTGTTGCTGTCCTGTTCCTGAATCACAGACGTGGCACTTGTGGATTTATACAACCGAGGATAATATGTATCAGTAGTCGATGGAAGGAAGCAGAAAAGTAAATAGGATGATGCTGTCTCGGTCATTCGGAGCAAAGGTTAGGAGCTCATCCCCTGGTCAGTCAGTGAAGCTTCTGGTTCCTGCAGCTCATGCTACGTAGCTTGCCGTTGGGCAGGTAACGCAAGCCTGCAGTCCCGATCAAATGCGTTGCGGAGCGGGAAGGTAACCAGCCAGGCCTCTCCGTGACGTCCTGGGAGTTATCCTGGGGTGCATTCCTGTCAAAGAGATCTTGCATACTGAGGCGTTCGCCGCAATGGAAGTCTGTATCTGATATGTCAGGGGGGCCGATGACATATGAAAGAGATGAGCAAGAACTGATAGGAAGCCGTGAAACGGCAACATGGACTAGCAAACACCGGGAACTTCCAGCTATTTGCTATCGTACCTGTGTAAGCTCTCTCTGGACGGTGGGTACGCTTGTCATTCCTGTTGCTCAGGTCTTTCAAAAGGGTGGCGGGTGGTTGTAGGACACAGACAAGACAGAGCCGCTGTGTAGATGTTCAACAAGACAGAGTTCTGGAAGTTCGGGACCGTAGTCGAAAGAAGAGCTGAGACATGGGAGTCAGGTCCATGCGGGGTGGACAAGTGTTGGAGGCAAGCAATGACGGGGAAAACGAAGTGAGTGAAGGGAAGAAAGCCATTGTATTCATCAGTCGCTGGTAAACGTGCAGTTGACATCCTGAAATCCGTCAAGGACGTAAGGAAAATAGTGCCGATAGACCCCTCAAGCCGACCACGATTAAAGCAAAGCCTTGAGGTCCGCAAAAGCGTCCTCACGACTACCTTGGAATCGCTCCTCGGCCGTCTTCCAGTTAATCACCTTCCAAATATTCTCAACGTACGCAGCCTTTCCGTTCAGGTACTGCAAAAGAGGGGTATGTGTCAGTCATGGTAGGACGGATAGCTACTAGCAGAGGCTGCAAGGGGTAACGGAACAGAAACAAAAACAACCATACCTGGAGGTAGTACGCATGCTCCCACATGTCCACCCCGAAAACGGGCACCTCACCGCCCACGACGGGATCCTGATCCTTGGTGGTGATGATGCGCAGCCTTCCCTTCTCAGCAGTAGACTCCTTAACGAGCCAGCCCCAACCACTGCCCTGGATGCCCAGAAGCGCAGCAGAGAAGGCCTTCTTGAAGTCGTCAAAGCTGCCCCACGTCTTCTCGATCTCGGCCACCAGCGAAGGGGCCGCCTCCGAGTAGTTGGTCTCTGGGGTCTCAGCGGGGGCCAGGTTCTTCCAGAAGAGCGAGTGGTTGATGTGCCCCCCGCCGTTGAACTTGATGGCGGGCTGCTGGGCGATCTGGGCGGGGATGTCGTTGGAGGTGATGGCGGCAACGTGGGCTTGCAGGGCGTTGTTGAGGTTGGTCACGTAGGTCTGGTGGTGCTTGCTGTGGTGAAGCTCCATGATCTGGGCCGAGATGTAGGGCTCCAGAGCCTGGGGATGCTGGTGTTAGACATGGTGTTTTCCTTTTTCAGGTTCCTGACTCGTCATCTGTCGGATTCGTCCCAGGATAGAGCTTTCATATGGCAGGCAATTTAGCTTACATTGTAGGCATATGGTAGCTGCGGAAGGGTATAAGTCGCAAGGCCGGACATGGTGGTTGCGTTTCCTGTCATGGATTGGAGAGGAGCTTGCGAGGCAAGAAGGTTTTGCCAAAGGTTTCCTAGATTGACCATCTTCCGATTTTGACCCCGCGCCTGCCTTTTGTGTCTGATCCTACAAGATGGAAGTTGCAATGAGCCGAATTGAGCAATATTTGACAGTGAGTGACACGATGGGCGGCCGTCAAGGTGCTCACGAAGAATTGCGTCAATGGGTGGAAGTTGAAAGGAAGGAGTGGACTCGATTGTTGATTCCAGCTGTCGCGTCTCCATTCCCGTTGCCCTCTGTGATTGGTGTGTCTGCCAATCCCGCCAAGAAACAAGTGGAGCCAGCCCCCTTCGAATGATCTCCTGTGCGGTTGACGTCTTGGCTCCATCAAGGTCCCTGTGGCCCCTGCCACGTCTGCGTTACAGAGGGCGTTGCAGCGGTCACAACGTTCCAGATTCGCGCGCAAACGTGCTCAATTGCCCGCGGATCTCGTGTCCGCCGGCCTCAAACCTTCTCGTCGACATCAACGGGCCGTCGCAACCTGTCTACAACTGGCAAGCTGAGATGCGCAACACTGAGAGGGAAAGCGGCAGTTTGAGCTCGTTTCCGTCATTCAAGTCCACATCTTCCTTACATCCCCGAGTGTTGAGAAGGTTTCCAGATGGGATGAACCGATATCCACCAGCCTCTGTACCTTAGAGGCGCCTATGGACCCATTGCCCTGCCGCACGTTCACACGTGGTATGCTTGACCCTGTGAGTGAACGTCTCGCAACGTTTCTTGCAAGCATAGAGGTATCTCAGCTGTTATGCGGACAGACAAAGAGGAAGCAGCTACAATGGTTGGTTGTTTTATCGTGATGGTTGGTTCGGAAACGATGGTTGTGGTGGAGAGGACCTCGATGGCTTTAATAAGGGGTTGAGGTCTGATGGTTGCTACATATATCCATCAAGGTCCTCAACTCATAGAGAACCATAGAAGACAAATCAACACACCATCTTGAACACACCAATATTGAACCGTTACTCAGCCTGACCAGCATCCATTTCTCAACTTGATCATTAAGACCAACCTAAACTGACTCAAAGGTCCCTCCTATCCCCATCTGGACCAACTCAGGATTCGGAAAAGCAACATCCAACCATCTCAACCATCTATCTTCCTTCATACCCTCACCTAAAATGTGCGGCCCCGAAACCCCATCCTCAACACCTCGAATCGGCGCTCGAGTCGACTTCTTTTCCTCATCCTCCTCATCAAGGGACCGTCACCTCCTAGGCAACCTCCTCTTCCTCAACCCTTCCACTCCCAACAGCCAACAAGCCACCCACTTCTCGTTCATTAGCCCATCAACAACGACGACGACGATGTTGTCCAAGACAAATATCTTGACGAGAGAAGACTCTTCAGATTCTTCAGACTCTTCAGATTCCGAGCTCGATGATCGTGTGATTATTTCTATACAGTGAGTTTCCTTGCTTGCATCATCCTACGCCGTTGGGAATGATTTGCTGATATAATGATTGCGACTTAGCCAAACCGGAGATCTGACCAAATCCGTTCATGAATGTGGGCTGCTGAAGCAATTCACCCTGGACGAGAAGAGTTGTCGGATGTGTGCTCTGAAGGAGAACCTGTCTATCAGCGTTGGACAGGACGGCATCATCGGGAGGAGGGTGTCGATGATGAGGGGAGGGGTGGTGCTTGGTGATGGGATTGTTGGGTATAATTGCTGATTTTAAGGCGTGAATATGAGCATGGGACTTGAGGCGTTTTGGGATGGGATCTGGGTTACCTGAGAGCATTAGTTTGTTGGGATTTTCATGGGGGAGTTGGCTGGTTAGGTTTCTTTTATCATACCTTGTTGATGCATTAGTTCGGCGTTGCTCATGGAAGTTCTCAGGTAGAACACAAGGCATTGAATCACAAGAGCGGAAGACCAGATAGCTAGAGGAAGATGTGAACACACACGCAAAATTTCCCGCCTACAATTGGTTGAAACGTAACCAAAATCTAAACCAAGGAAAATATCCATCCGTAACGCCAAATGCTATATGCCAATCATATATCAAAACCCAACTTCGTCGCTCATCCAAGAAAAAGTCCTGAAAATCAACCATCACCCATCACCCATCATCCATCATCTAAGCCTGAGTCTCGTCCCAGTCCGACCACCTCCTCACGACCTCATCGATATCCGCCACCGCCGCCCTCGTGTTATCCACCTCAAACCACTCCTTATGCTCCTTCCCGCACGACGCGCACTTACCGCGGTCCATAACCCTCAGCCCGCGCCCCTGCAGCTCAATGTGGATGAGCCTCTCGACCTTGTGGCTGTGCGGCATCTTGCGCATCACATCGCTGGTGCTGGACGACGAAACATAGGGGTAATATCTAATCAACGAAATGTTGTATCCGCACTGGCGCTGCCACTCGTTCAGACGCCGCTGCACGTTGTTGGCGCGGCCGATCTTGAGAAGGATCTTCTTATTCTTCTTCTCGCCATTGCCGGCACCCCTGCCACGGCTGCGGGGTTCATCATCGTAGGAAGTGGCGTACCGATCCAGCGCGTCGCTGGCCGCCCGCCCCCGGGAGGTCGATCGCGATCGGGGGTTGGTGGTGAGCAAGGCCTTGGCGGCCTCGTGTGGCGGTGTCGCCGGGTCGGTTTCGGGCGTGAGCCAGAAGATGTAGATGTAGCCGGCCTCGTCGCCCGAGGAGAAGCCCTTGGCGAGTTCCTTCATCAACAAGGAGGCTGTCTCGGGGGAGGCGGTGTGCGGAATCAGGGACATGAACTGCGCTGTTTGGGAAACGTTGGAGCCAGCTGGGGGGGGTTGGCTCGACGAGCTTGGTCGTGGAGAGACGCCTGATGTGGGCGCCAGGTGGGAGGGCCTCGAAGATCCATGGTGCTGTACGGGCTTGGGCTGTGGTCGCGGTGGCGGAGCCTGTTCCTCGAGCTCGAGGTCTAGGGGGATGCTGAAGCAGCAGCACCAAAGCGAGGAGCTCTTCTTTTGCTGCGCCGGTCGTGGAGGTCTTTGGTATTGCGCAGATGGCCGTACTTGGGCCGAATTGGTCTTCATCAAGCCCAGACGCTCGGCCAAGGTGTCGAGACTGGAGCGCTCCTCGGCGATGGCGGCATGGGCTGGTCGGACGGGCCCAGGAGCCGAGTGGGCAGCCAGGCTCGCCTGGTCCCTGTGCTGGTGGCAGTAAAGGCGCTCATCGCTTGGGTCGGTAACTTTTACTTTTCCGCCTTGAGGGAGACTGTTGGGACGTCTGCAGGGCCGGCCGGCAGACGTGATTCCGCGACATGTTGTTGATGGGTTTTTGGAGTCGGCTCTGCCAAGCCTGGCCTCGGGGGTGTTTGTGAAGATGGGCATGGTAGAGATGGTCGGTTAGGCGCAGCCCGTAGGGGAGTTCGTTATCAGGATCAAGGATCGAGTCTCGCGAACAAAGGAATTGTATCTGTGTCTGCCCGTTCGAGGCGGGATCGGGGTTCGAGGGACAAGACAGGTAATGATGAAGAGGGAAGGGCAGGGAGAAGGAAGAGAAAAAGAATATTAACCTTCTTGTGACCCCAGCCCCAGCCCCCAGATGAGAAGACCCTTGCAACAGCGCCCAGCTTGATCCATCGCGACCCGCATCGTTGGCAGTGAAGAGACTGGGGGCTGGCGGTTATTCGCCAGAGGCAGTGGAAGTTTGCAGGCGGTTGACCCGAACCGCCCATTCAGCTGATGGAGCACCGCCTCACAGCATGTGTTCAGGGCAGCAATGGCGAGACTGGGCCGTTCAGGGTCCACACCCATTCATCACCAACCTGAAGCACCCAGGAGCGCCCCAGTTGGGTTGCGACCCAAGAGGCCTCACCTTCCCCGTTACTGGATTTTCCAGCGATCTCCCCAGCGAATTCCCGTCAGGCACCGAAACGCTCGCTGATGTCACGTCCCAAAGCGTCTGCCATCCAATCGTCCCCCTCTTCCCACTTCCCCGGAATCGACATGTTCAATGACAACACATCTCGTCTTCAATTCCCTTGACCGTTTCTTGTCATCGACGAGAGAAACAAATCGGATTGAGCGGCAGCGCGAGCTCATCTACCGCGGCTACATCATTCGACCAACACTGCAGTCTTTGCGCGCATGGTGAAACAAAGGCCATGCAGTGACTCGAGCGACTCGGAGTCTTCATTTGGAATGCCCTGAATGCCCTACAACAGAACCTTTGCCGAAGCCCAACATTCCATCCGCCAAAGATCACATCTCAGTCATCGCGGTCATCAACACACCTCAGAGGCGTGGCCTGACACATGGCATGCTGGTCGGCAGTCGTCAAGTCAATCAATGCCTTCTTCACCTTGGGCCGCTTTTCGTTTCTCTCCCAAGTCTGGACTGAAGGTCTTGGGCATGTCCAATATTCAAGAAGGATCAGCGAGCTTCACGAGCACGATGGCGTGATGTTCCATTCATACAATTCACTGGAGGTCAGTCGTGAAGAGTCATATCAACACTTACTGACACATTGAATTGGTTCTTCCTAGGATGGGATTCTACCATCGGCATTGTGTTGCTTCCATCCAGTCACTCTTGGGCTGTACATGGTTGGGCTCATGACGAGCTCTGGCAGGTTGATGAGCCTTGAACTTTGCGCCCCAGCGAGCTCAGTATTGCGCTACAACATCAGCGCCGATAGATATTGGCATCTGTGAGGCCAAGATCCACCATACCGAGAAACGAAGATGAGGGAGGCACGATACGACAATGAACCTCGTACGGTCCGGCTTCTCTTTCGGTACTTCTGGAAGTCATCAACATGTCGACGCTAGCAGTCCCAAGAAGCTGCTCAACGGATCATTGCATAGAGGGGAACGACCTCACAACGTTTGAACGAGCCGGTTTCGAATCCCGTCTCCTTGATGAAGCTACAATAGTTCTCTGCGCGGGCCAGTGTACCGTGACTCGGCGAGTTTTCGACATCCCCAACCACATGACTTGAAGGAGATTGCCATCGATGAGCAGTCGTGGCCGAGAAAGGGTCTCATCAAACATCAGATTGTCCACCAGTCCTGTGCCCATGAGACATAGCAGGTAAAATGCCGTGGCTATAAAAACCATTCTTCTCCCTCTCTCCAATGCCCATTGCCATATCGGCCTTACTTTGCTCTCTATCAACACAGTCATGGGTCCAGAAAGTCGCCTAGGGATTTGGTGACATGACAACATGACTTCTCGAGAATCGAACACATGCTCTGCCTGCCGCTCTACACGATACCGCCTATTAGCAACGCAGGACGATAGACCACCAACTTGAGAAGCAGTCACGCACTTGTTCTCGTCCTGGACACAACCCCTTTCATACACATCTAATACACACCAACCTTACGGTTACTCTAACTAGAGAATGGTTAGCAAATGGGGAAAATACTGGGAGTCAGGGACGCTTTAACTTCTCGAAGCAAACGCGCGAGCGAGTGCGGCTCTTCCCGTATGGTTACCTACCTACCCCTGACCAGTCGGTAATCGGTTCGACTGATCAGTGGTTGTGGCTTTCCACTCACAACTCCCGGAAATGGTAGCCGAAACCAGAAACAACGTCCTCGCGTGGTACGYGGCGAAGGAGACATATTTCACTCGGAGTATGTCACGAAACGATATTAGGTACGTACCTCAAACACTCAGCCCCAAATTGACTCTTTGCTTGCAGGGTCCAGAAATGGCGGAGGTCACGATGTTATCGCCATGTAAGACTTCGGGTAAGCAAGCCTTGGCAGGGCTACCAGGAGGATCATCAGGGGGGTTTTCCGGTGCACCCCTAAGACACCCAATCCCGATCTTACGAGCCGCCACACAATTCGGATCTGAAGCCCACAGACCTTCTTCCCGCTCACAGCTGCCGCGCTGCCTGCATAGTCCTACCCGTGGCGATGTGCCACGAGCTGGATCCAAAATATAGCTTATGGTACGCGGACAGTGTCGCGGCAATGGAAGCCGGGAAGAAGGCTCCTTGAAATCGGGCTACTACGTACTCTCGTCAGAGCTTGCCGTCCCAAAATGGGGCTGAAGACGGAAGAGGGCATTGCCGCACCTCATCCACACTATCACCAGGCGAAGATTATATGCGACTCCCCTAACCCACCGTCGACCACGACTGTTCACGGTTCGGGTGCCGGCTCGGCATGTTGTCAACTAGCACGGCACATACCGATACCTATTACCGTCGCATACTCGCATCTGGGCAAGACAAGTCTCCGAGTAGCTGACTATGGCATAGCTGCAGGTTGTGCTAGTCGTTCCTGCTCTTACAACTTGTGGGACCAGAGCATCGGCGGTTGCTATGTTTTTTTGTTTACTTCACCCCTGAACTATGTGGAGACCGGTCCCACTGCCATACGTTCTCGTACGATCTCGGATCACATCGTTGTTGTGAGAAGTCACTTGCTGTCTGACAGGAATCTACATCATTTCAGCCATTCGACCCTCTCGGTCTCAGTAGTAAGCTACTCATCAAAGCATACCAGAGCAAATCGCACAATTAACTGCATCCAAGAGTAACTCTACTGCCCCAAACACAAAAGTACGCAAGATTGGGTGCCAAGAGTTTTCGTAAGTCAGCCGGGGGAACTATCGACGATTTCTGGTACAGCTTCTTCTATCTCCGTACCAAAGACGCTCCATGCAGGATCGAAAATGCATCGAGGACAGCAAGGTTCGGTACAGGGATATTCAGAATCCGATCTCACGATATGGAAAAGTTACCTTATCTAAGGTACCGATGGTAAAAGTCCCCGACATACGGCATCGACTGAGCCCCAGCCACTGCCGTACTACCCATGAAGCGATGTGCCACTCTACCACTGAAAAGCGGTCAGGTATGAAGACTATGTCGCTGACCGCTGTGTAGTCTGGGTTCGATTCGATGAGGTCTAAGATGGACCCTTAAAACTGTGGCACATGTCCTGCCAATCAAAGCAGTAACAAAGACCCTCAAAGCTCTATGTGTGAGGTCCAAAGCTGCCGTTAGCCCGCATTCACGATCACGGGCCGCAAGGCCCCATCCTGAAAGGACAACCCTTGCGGCGCGGTACCCAGATTAAACCGTTTACACAAGGGCTTCGCAGCTGTATAGTCCTACCCCTTTCCGGACGATCATAACAAGTATCTCGCATAAGTAACTACCCACCTAGGTCAAAAAGAGAACAAAACTCATCTAGGTAAGGCGCATAACAACACTATATTGCTGTGCGTTTGGGTTCAGAACGGGATATCATCCGGAGCTAATCGATAGGTACTGTTGACAAGAGCGCCAACCCTCGACTTCTGACATCTAGAAGGGCATGGTAGCGCCTGTACACGAGATAGACTGCAGCCATTCCCTTCTTGTCACAGTTTTGCGACATGGAGTACCGGAAGGATCGATTAACTGAACAGTATGCTACAGTGGTAGTGTGGTTACGGGGACGGTTCCCGTTTTGGCACAACGCTTGCCTGCAAGTCATCACGGCGGCAGAGTCAAGATTGCCATAGGCTTAAGATCATCCTGATACCTGCGCGGCGATCCTTCCAGTCAGTTTCCCCCCGGCCGGGGTTCGAAGCTCGATCAGCATAGGGGACCAGAGGCAAGAAGACATGGAGAGAAGAGCATACACACCATCACGTCTCGAAAACGTGTGGTAGCATATGCCACGCTACAATAGGTTGCGACCTAAGAAAGTGGTGATGACAGCCACACCGTCGCACAGCAGGTGCATGAGTAGGTAAGAGACCCTTAAAATCCTCCGCGAAACCGCGCAAAAGCCGCCGGGTGCTACACAAAGCATCGCTTTGACTTCACTTCTATCTCGCTTGTTCCAGAAAGCTTCTACTACGCTACCACCTTGGTCTAGCGAGCAAACGATACTTGATTTTCACCTGCAAGCAGTCGTTGCTTCAACCACTCAGTGATCTTGTTGTCACTCCACCGGAAACGCAGTCCGGCACCATACACCATACACCATTGTCTGGTAGGATCGC
This sequence comes from Neurospora terricola FGSC 1889, assembly GCA_009805285.1. Lineage (NCBI taxonomy): Eukaryota > Fungi > Ascomycota > Sordariomycetes > Sordariales > Sordariaceae > Neurospora > Neurospora terricola. Next base: position 10,172 of record RANZ01000342.1, on the reverse strand, counting down.
GGACATGAGCGGATGTAGACAGGTGCATGCTGTTTCGTCTTGACAGAGGCTGGAATAAACTCGCAGATGACTGTCGCCATGCTAGGATACCGCTATCCGCTATCATAAGATTCCCATCTCACTGGCCGAGTTTCCCATTCTTCATGAGGTGTCTTATTTCCGACCCGTTGCAGTAAGTACCTTTTCCTAAACCATTCATTTCGGGTTTCCCATCTACTGTTGTGTAAAGTTGAACCTGCCATCTAACATGTAGTAGGAAAGTAGTCATGTAGTTTTTCTTCCTTCTCCGTTCCGCCCTTTCATCTCCGGTCGACGCGGTTTCACTTCGCCATGTACGCTCTTAGTATGCAAATCGAGTGTGTCGGGACCGGGCTAAGGTACCGATTTCAGTACTATGCACCACTTCTCTATCAAACTCGCCCGAGTCAGTCTCTAGTCGAGTGTAGCCAAATAAGCGACATTTTTGACGGAAGAGAAACGGCAAGTCGCCGAGTCTACATTCTCTACACGGACGGTCTTGCATTGATGGATATGGAAGGATTCGATATCATTGTAAGTAGTTTGTTGATGGCTTCAGTCGGCTGATATTTTCGGTATTCTGGACATGGTTTTGACGTTGTTCAACGTCCATTTATACTCGGATTCTGCCACCAACTCTGAGTTTTCCTCGACAGTCTCGACAGCTTCAAACACAAGACAACTCCACAGGGTACGCCGACAACGCAAGACACATTCTCGAAATACTCCATTCTAAGTCACACAGGCTCCACTTTGTATCTCGCCAGTATATCAGTTGCCTCGCCCGGCTCTTCTTCTCGGCTTCGTTTTGACTTCCACCTCACACGTTCTTCACATACTACAATCATCATGGGCTCAGTAACAAGAACCACGCCGCTCGATGAGCAGCTCTCCATCCTCTATGTCGACTGTTTCGACTCCTTTACAAACAACATCATTGGTCTTCTCGAGGAACGTCTAGGCGCAAATGTCATCATGGTTCGCATCGATGACAAGCAGGCTGACAGGGATCTTCACTCACTACTTCGGGCCGTAGATGGCGTTGTCATCGGGCCCGGGCCCGGACATCCTGGAAACCCCCAGGATGTTGGCTTCATCAACAGGCTCTGGGCTCTCAGTGACTCAGAACTCCTTCCCATCTTCGGCATCTGTCTCGGCTTCCAGTCTCTCTGTCTCAACCATGGTGCCGACGTCAAGAAACTCAAGAGCCCCCGCCATGGCATTGTCAGCCGATCTACGCACCAGGGTACCGATATTCTCAAGGGGCTCGGCGATCTCGACTGCACCCAATATCACTCGCTTCATGCTGATCTCGAGCTGACGGGAGCTCCCGCGACCCACTTCTGGCAACCAAACGATGTTTGCCCTGACCTCTTGCCTCTGGCTTGGGATCTCAGTGATGACAATAACGGTCCCGTCTTAATGGCTGTGCGCCATGTCACCAAGCCGTTCTGGGGGTGCCAGTTCCATCCCGAATCCATCTGCACCTCAGAAGCCGGCAAGGACTTGCTGGTGAACTGGTGGAAGCATGCCCTTCGGTGGTCGGCCAACAACGGCCGGGTCAAGACCGCAGAGCTCAGTGGTCGTTATCTTCCCAACTCGTTCTCCCGCCTCTTCGTCGACGCGCCTATTCAGTCCGGTCATCTAAAGGCATCTCACCTCGCCCAAGAACTACGCTCGGCTGCCGGCCGTGATGACATCTTCCTCCGCTGGGCCAAATACCCAGCTCAGGGTGTTACCCCCACTGTTCTTCTAGAGAAGCTCGGTCACCGAGATGACGAGGTCATCCTTCTAGACTCGCAAGGACACAACATGGGTCGCTTCGATATTCTTGGACTCGTCGTTCCCGGTAAAACCACAAACGTCACCTACAGTTCTTACGACCGCACGCTCAAGTATGGCAATTACTCCAACAACATCGATTCGATCGATGATTGCTGGCCTCTCTTCCAGGAGGCTCTTGATCTCTATTACCCCCAGAACCAGGAGAGTGACCGGTCCAAGCTCCGCTCGGATATGGACAGGTTCATTGCCGGTCACCTGCCCGCCGACAGCCCCTTCTGGGGCGGTTTCATGGGGTACATCTCGTACGAGGCCGGACTTGAGACCATCGACGTCAAGCTTCCCGATAAGCCTACCGACGGCTCGGCTATCCCCGACATCAACTTTGCCTTCATCCATCGCAGCATTGTCATTGATCACCATACCAACCAGATCTACGTCCAATCCCTTCTACCCAACGATTGGACCTGGATTCTGCGCGTCGGTAGCCTCATCGACTCCGTTTCTGCTGCCTCCAGCAAATCCGAATGCCTATCACCCACTTCCATTGCAGAGTCTCGTCACCTCAACGACACACTCGCCCGCTCCACTATCACCCGCCCGACCGGCGATTCCTACCGCGCGCAAGTCCGAGATTGCCAAGACCATCTCCGATCCGGCGACTCCTACGAGCTCTGCCTCACCGACGAGAGCTTCATCGTCCTCCCCTCGGATCCATCCTCCGACAACTCGTCCCTCGACGCCTGGTCCCTCTACAAGAAGATGCGCCTTAACAACCCCGCCCCGTACGGCGCCTACCTCAACCTTCCCGACGTATCCGTCGTCGGCACCAGCCCCGAGCGTTTTCTGTCTTGGTCGCGCGGCGGCCACTGCCAGTTCCGGCCCATCAAAGGCACCGTGAAAAAGGGTCCCGGGATGACCCACTCCATCGCCAGCGAGATCCTCAACAGCAGCAAGGAGCGCGCCGAGAACCTGATGATCGTCGACCTGATCCGCCACGACCTCTCCGGCGTCGTCGGCGCCGACAACACCTGGGTGTCCAAACTGATGGTCATGGAGGAGTACGAAAAAGTGTACCAGCTCGTGTCCGTCATCGAGGGGCAGCTGCCCCCTGCGGAACTACCCGGCGCCCCTAGGGGACTACATGTGCTCAAGAACTCGTTGCCTCCGGGTTCGATGACAGGCGCGCCGAAGAAGCGGTCGTGCGAGATCTTGGTTGATTTGGAGAAGAGGCCGAGGGGTGTCTATGCGGGTGTGTTGGGGTATATGGATGTTGGTGGTGCCGGTGACTTTTCGGTGGTTATTAGGACGCTGGTGAGGAATAAGTTGGAGGAACAAGAGGTGTGGAGGATTGGGGCGGGTGGGGCGGTTACTATTCAGAGTACGGATGAGGGGGAGTTTGAGGAGATGGAGATTAAGGCGGGGAGTGTGTTGGAGTCGATGATGAGGTGACAGTGACGGAAGATGAAAGGTTCGTCAAGGTTACCGGCTTGACAAGAGGATATGGTGTAGGAGTGGTTGGTGCATTAGAAGCGTTTTTGGCCATGGAGTTATTGGAGTCCGGTGGGTTCTTGGGCTTTCATACGACTCTTTTCATCTTCTTTCGGTTTGTTTCCTTCTTCCCTTGTCATGACTGTCACGATATTATGTCATCCCTTTCTGTGTTCTACCTATTTGTTTGCATCTTTCTTTCCCATTCATATACTTGTTTTGTGTGCATATATAGAGAAAAGCGAAGCATCACGGAGGGGTCCCGAGAAATATCGAAAAGGAAAAAGAAAAAGGAAAAAAAAGGATGATCGTGCAAAAAGCACAAAAACCAAAAAGAACAAGTTAATAATGCCCACAGCCAGAATCGAACTGACGACCTCATCATTACTAGTGATGCGCTCTACCACTGAGCCATGCGGGCTTGTGTGATTTCGGATGAAAGTGCGTTAAAGTGTAGTGCTTATCTACTAGCGTCTGTCACTGATAATTGTGTCACTCCAAGGTTGCAATACTATCGAGGGAGTGCAACTCGGTCCATGACTTTTTCTCGCATCATTCTCGGTTGTAACTGTTTTTGGTGCATGGTATGTACGGACGCGATACTTGAGAGTTATCCACATTGATCTCAAAATAAGCATGGGTTCTCCACCGGAACGGGTTGGAGATCGGATGAAATACAGATGGAGATGAAAGTACGTGATGAAATCGAACCAGAAGAACAGATTGCATTGGCAAGAATCCTGGGTGTTTATGACGACTATTCTTGTTAAAAGGATTCAAGATAGATACTGCCTTTGCAATCAAAGATTGGATGAAGTTAAGGTCATCTTTAACGGTCTGGTGCTTATAGGTACTCCCTCACGCCCGAACTTTGGGGTATGAGACCTGCAGTGACCATTCTCGAATCAACCTGTCTGGTGTCTACCAGCTACGAAAATCAAGGCTCAGTCATCTGTGAACGGGTGAGTACTTTCTGGAGTTAAGTTGAACACAGTGAATTCTTTATCTTTATGATACTTATGTGCATTCCTATTCCGACATGAACAAACCTTCTATGAGCCCTCTTAAAAGCAACAAGCCGCCCAAACGCCATCCCAATGCTTCCCTTTTCAAAAATAAATTTTTTTAAAAAAAAAAATGACCACCGAAAATCCGTCCAAGAGATAAACGCAAGAGTGTGGCACTGAGGAACAACACAAAAAAGAAACATGGCAAGAAGTTTATACAAGATCATCACCAGTTCATCCCCTGCCACAACCCCTCCTCTCCCCATCCCATCTCCAGCAACGCCGGCCTTGAAAGGCCCATCAGCAAGTCATCATTACTCGCGTTGCAGCTCTCCAAACCCAAATGCATATTCATATCCTGCTGCTTCTTCTTTGCACCGAGCGCTCCATGGCTTCCACTTCCCTGTCCCATCCTGGTCACACACCGCTTCAACGCACCCCTAAGCTTTTGCACCATCTGCCCCATGGTATGGATGTGGACCTCGCTATCATTAAGCGCCTGTGCTTGTGTTTGATGTCTCAGCCCATTGCTGAAAAAATAACCCTGCTGTTCTTCCGCTGAGATCGAAGAGACGGACGAAGCAGGACTCAGCAGCGGTGTATGTGTGCTTGAGGCAAATTTCTGGCCGTGGTTGTGATGTTGACGCAGAGAGTCAACGAGTAGCTCGTAGGCGTGCAGCAGTGTTGTGTAGCAGCTGGAGAGGGAAAGAACGAGGACGTTGTTGGGGGTTGTCGTTGTTCTGGGGGATAGCGGAGAAGCTGAGCTTCCGGAGGATGGGGAGGAGGAGGTAGACCTGGAGCTGCCAGAGGACATGGGACTCGCTGGCTCGGACAAGCYGCCGTTTGAGAACGGCGAGGAAGATGAGTTGGAGAATATCCTAGAGGGAACGGCAACGCTGTCGAGAAGGCTGATGAGCAATTTGCCTGCGCTAAGAATGTCTTTGCAGTCGTTTGACGAGCCACGGCCTCCGTGGAGGTGTTTGACGAGGTTGGATATGCGATTTTGCAGGTCAAGAAGACGGACGAGGATGTCTCCATTGCTGTCGCAGCTGCGCTCATCCGAGGGGAAGGATTGTTGGTTTCGGGGCTGCTTGGGAATGAAGGATGGGGAGAATATGTTTTCGGTAAAAAGAGGGAATGGCGAGTCCAGGTCTGATGAGTCGCTGGTGCTGTTCATGCTCCAGGCGCGGTGGTCATGGCTGGAAGAGTGGTGGAAGGACTGTTGTTGTGGTGTCACAGGGGAGTGCATAAATGAGCCAGAAGGGCTGGATGACCCAGAGGAGTGGTGGGTTGGATGCGAATCCATGGCGCTCGCAAGTGCAAAGGTGAGGTCACCGGAGGTTTCAGCGAGAAATGAGTCCATGAAGGGGAAGGAAAGGTAGTCGAGCTCGGCTTGGTAAGCAGAAGCGGAAAACAGGTCGAAGTCGCCGAGGAGACTCGGGTTTACCCCCGAGTTCCCGTCGGGCATCATCGGCAGACTGTGGTCGAGTCCAGGTGTTGTCATGCCCATTGACGCAGACATGTGCGTTTTTACCATCGGCGGAATTCGTCCTTTTCCTGTATGACAATGTCAATAAGATTGCCCTTTGGAAGTTCAGGAAACGGGGGACTCACTACTCTTCGCGGCCGCTTCCTTCTTGCCCTTCTCCGAACTCCCCTTGCGAGCACCCAATGGGCGACCGGTCCGGCCCGGAGGCGAGTAAGTACACGAGATTCCGAGTCGGTTGCATCGTACACATTCCCGAGTTTGCGGAGTTCGTTGACAGCGGGTTTTCATGGTGYGACACCGGTCACAGGCGTCTCTGCTCGGACCCATCTTGAGGTATGTGTATGAGTGTGGTGGTGCTGGTGGTACCTTTGTGTGGTATGGGTAGAGTCCAGTTGGGTGAGCGACCCTTTGTTATAGAGCTTGTGTCGGTGTTGCCTAGGTAGGGTTTTTCTGGGGAAGTTGGTTCGCTTCGGCGTGATAGACCTTTTGAGGATGGGGTCTCAGTGAACACAGTGCTAGTGTGATCCTTTCTTGTTGAAACGGGTCGAAGGCGGTCTCGAAGCCGAGGATAACTGAAACCTTGAGCTTGTTGACGTGGTATGGTAAACACACAAAACAAGAACCCAGCATTGAGGTTTGAAAGAAGTTGGATGGATGTATAAATCGAATTGTCTCTCAGACGTTCAGTTGGATTTGGAATACCGAAGTGAACTCCCGTGTACTATTCAGGATCACAACATCGATCCCTTTGTGGCACCATGTTTCTTTGGTACAGTGAGCTCCTTAAGCAGATTCCCATGGGGACGCAAAAGTACCATCCGGGCTAACAACCCGAAACCTAAAGGGAATGTAGAGAAGGGGCCCAGTCCTTCGGTAGGGCCATCGGGAGACATGCTCAGCCCGCTTGAGGGATAGTATGGTACTAACGGCTGCGTTTACATGTGCTCCGTATGGGGAACGTCCAGGACCATCTCCTGAAAGACGGCAATCGGTTCGGTAACGGGAACACCCTTTATACTAAGCTTACTTTTCACGGCTTTGGCGCGCGGGTAAGGGGAGGATTGTACCTTTTTGGCTGCCATGAAGGGAAAGAAGAGGGGAACACGACGCCTCTGGGTGAGATAAGAGTATGCCAAGTTCGGAAAAGGTGTGTCTGGAGGTAGTACTTTTTGGCTTAGTACTTTYGTAACCAGGAAAGGAAGGGTATGGGAGAAGTAAGGCTTGTGATTGGGCTAAGGTGAAGGATTCTGACTTCAGATCGACCGGGGTCAAAAGAAAACAGAGTAAGACGGCCAAAGAGAGACCGATTCCCACATTCATCGGTGAACAGTGGTAGGACTAACGCAGAACCCACTGGCTCATGTCGTTGAACTCTAACGGAGCAGTTCATTCCTAGGAGCTCAAAGGGCGTGAATGAGAGTAAGTGTAATCCACTTGGATCGTAACTCCATGAGCATCAGGACTTGGCTATACAGAGAACGGAAGCAACAAACCAGCAGATGGTAAAAGCCCAAATCCCACGAGGGGTGCCTAGCTCCTCGTGCCAGATTCCAGTTGAATGACAGAGCGCACCCAAAAGAAGGTAACAAACCGAGGACTACCTCCTTATCTCCGACAAGATAGTACCCGCTTCTTTCCAGAACCAGGAGGTAAATGGGGAGTGGGGGACGGGACTTTGGCCTCCTAAACTCTCAAATAGGGAGCGGTGGCGTCCCGCATAAGGCTATCGTTGAAGATTTACCCGTTGCGGGTAGGTCAGATCCGTAATGTTGAGATATCAGTTAAGCTACTACACGTGTACCACACTAGTTAGACCAGTGCAGAGTAGGGGTCTTGTGCTCAACTCGCTGCCCCGTGATAAGGGGTCCAGGATCAGGCAGGCACATAGGTACGGTATGTTTGTGAATTCTGATCTGTGGAGACCTTTTGTTAGTGCGAACCGTTGTCAAAAGATGTCAGCTTCGCACTTGGGGGGATGTACGGTACTGGCGATCTCACAGCCGTGAGCGGGGGGTCGTTTTGTTTACTAACCGGATCCTACGGTGAATGATGTGGCTTGGTAAATGCTGTTCTCGCATTGAGCATCTGAGCCATAGTAGCCCTGGGAAATCAATCTGAGGGGGTAGATGCGAAATTCAAAATGCCATTCTGTAAGCCTTGAACACTCCCGGCTCTTGGTTTCGGCTCATATGAACGCGGGATCGATCCGTGTCGCGAGATAGCGGATGAGTAAAAGTATCCATCATGGAAAATGTGAGTGTCGAAACTTCTGGGTGACGCTTTTGGGAAGTTCGGGTACGGACTGATCCCCCATGGAGACCAAATCCGAGCCTCGTTGCCTGTGATGACATGCTTCGGTCTTCACGTGGGGGATCCTGCCACCATTGGTCCAGTATAGTCTTAATCGAGTATTGTGGCATCGCAGGATCTGGTGGTGCGACCCTCCCACGCCTACCGTATCTTGTTCACCAGCCAATGAGATTGACTTGATCTGCTCGCCATGGAAGGAGAAGTACTTCAGAGGTATCATACCATAGCATGACTTGCATGAGTACGTAGGTACATGACCCCCATGGTTGAAATYGCTCGAGACAGTCAATGAAAACATCCCGTTGAGGTCACTCTGATACCCGAAAATTTCGGCGTTGGTATCGAAGACTTTACGTTAATCCCGTGGATCCTTCAGACCCTTGGCTCCGCAGGTCGACATAAGCAACCGTAATCTAAAGACGTACCATTACAGGGAGTAACGGTTTCGGTGGCATGGACCCCGCTTTAGATCCTCTGGTTATTGGCAATGTGTTTGAATGAGTCCTGTCGTGTATGCTTACTTGCACCATTGCATTGTAGACATACCACGTCCCGTGTAGACGTGAGTGGTTCCGGGAGGTCGAGTTTCTTGTCCCCGGAGAAGGGCTTAGGTAGGGTATCACTCGTTCGGATGCGATTGCAGAGTGTCATGACAATGTATCCGAAGCTTTGCTTTCAAACCCACTGACTTCTGATGCAAGGTGCTTGAGAGCGGAGGCATGAGGCCTTTTTTTTCTCATCCTCTGCTCCTTCTCGTATTGCCTGCTCCATCCATCTTCTTCCAACTAGGATGTCGCTGAACAGATACCGATGCTCTGTTGGTGATGTAGATACTTGAAGTCTGGGGAAACGTCTCTAAAGCCGACACTGGGCACACTCGCGCTTTCTGATTAGAGTGGAATATGGTCCATCTCCCCGGTTGGAACATCCAACACCAGTGGTCAGTACTCCTTGATTCGTATGGTTCATTTCGACCGATGCCTTGCAGGAAACTGGATGCCGTAGGCACCAAAGCGGTCAGAACGCGGGGATGAAAAAGAGCGAGTTACGAAAGAATTAAGATGGACAACATCATTTGGCAATCCGGGGAGGGTTAAAGCATTTATATCATGCTAAACCGATCAAGAAGGCCAACCATGATAGGACAATGGCGCTCCAGGCGAAGTTCCAAACGTCTGCGAGGCACTTGTGTTTCCCTCCGATGAGCTGCTGCGCGGTCCTTATGTCTCGCTGCTCAGGTGAGATCCAGGAGACCAGCTGAAGGGCAGGGCTGTAACACGGAAGGGCGTGGCTGAATTGCTGCCCCAATCCAAGCCTCCATTAACATCATCGACCTCCAATCCGCCGGAATTTGCTTGTATAAGCGTCTAACGCTCTCAGCTCCTCGGTTCTCCTAGTAGACCAGCCGACAGCGCCAGCCTCACCCTTTGTGCTACCCACCACTGCTCTTCCTGGACCAAGGAAAGGCTAGAGAGGGTTTGGTAATCCTTAGTTAGCACTGCGCGGGATTTTGGAATCTCTCTAGTGCTGATATGACCTTGTGCGCTTTATGGCAGAATCTGACAGTGAAGGTCAGCTAGCCAGCTTGGTTTGACCGAGTCCTGCCCTCTGTTTACTCCAAGTAGTGCCGTTGTTAGGTGACAGGCATCACAATAGCGGGAGCAGACCGGCTTTCCTTCCAGCTCTACACCAACAGTAGATATTCGGTCGCTGGTGATTATGTTCGATCAAAGTCAAGATCTCAGTCCCAGCTGGACCCACGAAAATACGATCCAATGAGCATGGTATAGTTCCGGTCAATAAATCGATGTCCTCGTGCCGCGCGATGGGAGCGGACTCCCAATACTTGCCAGTTCTATGATGGTCTTCCAATTCGAAGTCTGGTAGGCACGGGTATCCGAAGGGGAAAGAAGGAAAAGAAAAAAAAAATGCAGAACAAAGTATCAAGACGAGAGCTTCATCATCGTGAAAACGAAAAAAAAAAGAACCTGGAAAAAGATATGCCCAATAACAGGATTGAACTGTTGACCTTCGCATTGACTTGATATCAGAATTCTGATATTAGTACGACGCTC
>RANZ01000341.1:0-48759 GCA_009805285.1 Neurospora terricola FGSC 1889 | reverse complement strand
GTATATAAAGAAGGCCTTCCCAGGCCTTCTGTCTACTGGGCTCTTCAGCAAGCAATAGCTTTCACAATCGACCAGTACCTTTTGGCTACTACTACCGTTGTTCATATTCCCAGCGATATACTCCTGTGCTTGTAACGGTTCGTCACACAAACGTCCTCCAGATGGACCAAGGTCATTATCCAATGCCCTGATGCGTCGCAAAAATCTTCATAGGGGGGGCCAATTAGGAGCCTTTTCCCGGAAGAACAGCATTCCGTACACCAGGGGACAAAATGGGAACGTACCATCATCTGCCGTTGATAACGAAGACACCCTTCAGCGCCAAATTGAGGACCACCAGAAAGAGTTGGACCGCTACGGCGCCAGCATGAAAGCGTGGGTATTTGAAGAAAAGGGCGTCATGGTGAAGTGTAAGTCATACGTCGCGCTGACAATGCTCCTATGCATTCTCCTTGTGGGAGGCGGGATAGCTGTTGGCGTCACGGTTGGCTCAAGCATCACAGCCGTAGACCCCTTCAACATCTCGACATACTGCTGGGTACTGGCAGCGTTCTTTCTTCTCATTGCGAAAAGCGTTCGCGTGCACGAGTGGCCATGGAATGACTTCCTTCATGGGCGTGTCCTTTGCAGGAGCGTCTCCGAACTGTCCTCGGTTACCGGGATCCCGGATCGTCTTATTTTGGCAAAGCTGTTGCAGGGTGAATCGCTGTCTCGTCTGGAAACGAGAGGCCCGTTCAATGCAGTATTTCGTAGGCAATCGAACGATGGGTTCTCGATTGATCGGCCGATAAGCATGTGGACGATGCTTTTGAGTGGGTTGATCATGATAGAGGTTGAGTCTGTTGGTGGTAAAGGACTTGTTTGTCTGGACCTCCGCAGAGGAACAAGGATTGAAATAATCAGAAACACGGCGGATTTCCAGGATGGCTCAAGGGAGAGGAAATCGTTTATCCATTGCAGGACGATTCCAGGGAGGAAAGAGTTGGCGGGTGAGGGGCATAGCCACCCCAACAAGCTGCCTCTAAACTCGGGAGCAATTTTGTGGATGAGGTCGTTGGGCTTCTATTCAAACAAGGATGCGATGTTCGTTTAGTTCCGCGGTGCTGGGAGCATCTTGGTCGTTTTGCGGAAGAACTGTACTTTGGAACGACGTAAGTCAATGGGAGAAGCAAATACAGGCACTACAAAAGCTCCATGAAGTGCTGGGTACACCTTTCTAGCAACGTTGAGAGTGCCGTTCAGATAAGGTGGATGCTGAGCGGGCGCTATCCATGTTCTGTACTTTGGAAGGGATTGGAGACGATATGATATGTCTGTTGATTGGGTCGTAATCGAATTCCGTGTGAAGAAAGTGACGTTTGAAGGAAGGTCTCGGGACAAGATTGTGGTAGAAACGATGAAATGCTCGGATGTCTGGCGACTGGCGTGAAGCTAGCGGAGATACCTAGATGATGTTAATCTCGGCCAAATCGTTGACAGAGGAATTGTTGACTTCTCTTCATCAATGTTTGGTACTATACTCAAACGCCGAGCAAAAAGTCTACTCCCGACGGCCCACTAAATAGGCCGTTTAGAAACTTTCCCCAATGTTTTTAGTTTGTAACGGCGCCGATACCGCTAAATAGAAGTATGTAATTACTAGTATCCCGGGACCAGAAGAATAGGTAGGAATCCGAACTTGTAATCGAAATGAGGGAAATGATTTTGGCTGCGAAATGAGGCAAACCTGGCGATTTGAAATGAGTTGAGGCAAATCGACCGTGAGAAATTATTTGTTTGACTCATTCCGAACACTGAAATCGACTAATCGAGAAGATGACAGTCGTGAGCCAACGGTGAGGGGATGATAGCGAGTCTGACAAGCAAAGGTGAACACTTTTAACGAAAGTTGGAAGACCAGTCGGTTGGAAGGAAGAAGAAAGGAAAAGAAGAAGAATGCCCCGCGGAAAAGGAAACAAATGACCTGCAGGGGGACGACTACCCCAAGGCCCAGGCAGGCAGCAGCAATGTGCGATGTAATGCAGTCACGTTCGACAGAAAAAAGACAGAAGGAGCATCGGACCTCGTTACACGCGGAGTTGACGCAGATCGGCCTACCTGACTCATCCGGCGTTCCAAATCCCATGCAACCAGTAACCAAGGCAAGAACGGCCAAAGTCGAACCCAAAAAAAAAAAGGAAAAATGAACGGCCTCAACCGGGATTTGAACCCGGGACCTCGCACATTCATGGATACCATGAGGGTTTAACCCGAAGCGCGAATCATACCACTAGACCATTGAGGCAATTGGGTGGTTGTTGATGACAACAGCTGGATACTGGGCTTAAGAAGCGGACTTGACGGCGCAGTGCAGCAAGATAAACGAGGGGACCTTGATGAAACATCAAGTCCTTCGTGCATGGCAGGTTGATTAGCTTTGCCGAAATTGAAGCTATTATCTTGTCTTGGCATTTATTGACTCCACTAGAGCTATCTCCGTCGTCTTCAACAGCATGTTTTTGTTCCCAACGCCCATCGCCTTTGTCCCGGATCCGAAGCGCAAAGACCCCATCATCATAGTCCCGCCACCTTGTGCATGATTGCATTCCGCTATCCCATCATGCTTTCTCCCTCAGCACTCATCTTCCAACCTCCCCCGCCTTCAACGTCTCATCCCTCGTCTGCTTCAAAAACGGCAACAGCGCTGTTCCTCCCGTGCCCGTCAACTGCGGTTTTCCTCCTTCCTTCCTTTCCTCTTTCCCATCTTCGCATTCCACCTTCTCACCCCCCTTCCTCTGCAGCAACCCCGAACTAGCAGTCGCCAAATTGACCACCTTTTCCACCTTCTCCCCTTCCTTCCTCTCCTTCCCCCCACCAGTACCACCCCTCCCCTTCATCTTCACCATCATCCCCTCCGGCACCGGTTGCCTACTAGGAATAACGATATACCTAGCCACAATCTGCAAATGCTTATTCCTAAACCCCGCCAACCCCCTCGTCGCATCGGTGAAAGCACCCTGCAACTCTCTCTCCTTTTCATCCAACCCCCTCCCCTCTTGCTCCGCGTTTTCCACCATCTCCATCACCGCTTTACGGATTCCTCCTTTTCCCAATCCCATCTTGCTGACGAGGGAGAGGAATCGTCGATGTTTGAGGGGCATGTACTCTCTTACTTCTTCGTGGAAGGGTTTCTGCTGCTCTTTCTCGCCGCCGCTGCCGGACCCGGACTGGGAATGGGGGGTGGAATTGCCAGCACTAACATGCTCCACCCCCAACACCAGATCCCAAAACTGAATAAGAGAGGACTGCCCATTTGACCCCCCTCTGTACGCCATCCACTCCCCCCTCCTCCTCCTCTCTCCCTGAACCTCTTCCCCTTCCTCCCCTTCCTTTGCCGGACCAAGATCGTAGAAAACACCCTTCGGCAACCCAACGGCACTCATCCCCTTACTCCCCGCCAGAAAAGGTCTAATCTGGTGATAGAAAACCATAGGCTCACAACCCTCGTACATCCTCTCTAATAATTCGCCTACTGCTTCCACGCATTGGACCAGCTCCCTCAGTGCTTTCGTCGTCGTCTCCTTCCAGGTTTCGGAGCGTAGACTGATGGCTTGCAGAGCGCGAAGCATGGTGGGGATGATATAAGCGCCTTGTGCCTCCATGGCTACCGAGACCAGGTAGAACCAGGACTCGGATGGGGTGCCGGTGAAGGTGTGGAGGGTTTGCAGGCGGGAGAGGTCTGTTGGGTCGAATTTGGCGCATGTGAGTTGTGAGCGGCCGGAGGTGAGAGATGGGGAGGAGAAGGAGGCGGGTGTTAGTGGGGGAGAAGGAGGGAGACTGCTGAGAGAGGATGATGGGGGAGGAACGCAGCGGAAGTTCCAGAGGTTGAGGGAGGCGTAGGTTGCTATGGGTGGGAGGTCGAGGTGGGAGGAGACGGCGAGGAGGGGGATGGAGATTGGTGGAGGCAGAACCTGTTGTTGCTGTTAGCACTTCTTGTCCAACCGCATGGACGAGATTTTGAAGACGTCAAGGCGACGAGAAACGAGGGAACCAAGGGGGAACTCACCTCACTAGGCCTACTACCACCCCAAATATACCCATGCGCAAAGAAGCACAGCACCACATACGCCCTCCTCCATTCTTCCTCAATCTTCAGTCGATCCGTCTCCAAAACCGGTAGCCGATCAACCTCCTCTCGAAACGTGCCGGCATCTAGCGGCTCCGGCAGCCGCCTGATGAGTCCTTCCCATGGCGCATAGTACTCGTCTGGCAGCAGCTCAAGCGGTGGCCCCTCCGGAAGGAACCCGTTGGTCGTAACGTCGTACTTGTTCAACAACGACTGGATGTAATCGGGAAATGAGGAGTCGGTCTCGGACTCAGATGAGGCCTGCTTGGAGGCAGCAGATGTGGGAAGGGGTTCGCAAGGCGACATGGTGTCGTAGATATCTGGTGGATTTGGCGCAAGGAAATGCGAGTGTGGAAGTCCAGTCTGGAGTACTTGCTGGTGGATTGGAGATTGTGTCCAGTTCACAAACTAGCCGCAGTAGCAAGTAGCAAGGGAACAAAGAAAAGAAAGTCCGGAAGGTAAGACAGCGTCGGGGATATCTATATGCAACGGAGGACAAAAGTACGGGGATCCGATGCGTATAAAGCCGTGTGCTATCCGTCTGTGAATCCTCCAGGGTTGCCATTCACTTGAATGCCCAGGTTTATCCCAACCACAATTCAGTCAAATCACGTTTACTTTCGCCGAGCATCATCCACCGTGAATCGGCCCATGCATTGCGTTCTTCGGACGACTTTGATGCATGTTACGGTGACCATGCTCCATAACCCCCTTGATCCTGACCATCAAGGTCGTTTTCAAGTTCCGAGACTTTCGGACCTTCAACTGTTTGTTCCGCCACTCCACATGTTCATTGTGGGGTAAACGCCAAACGGCCATCTAGAACTGGGACGGAAGGCTTGGAAGCAGAAAGGTCGATTGATGTCACAGCTCACAGATCACTCGGTCCCTTGCGCCCCCTTTCACCGAACTTTCGAAGGGTGGAACTCTCCTTGTGACTTTTGTCCAACGGCGTGTTAAACCTGTCAAAGCAGTTCTCGGCACTGCTGAAACAGGTATTGACGAATGCTGCACTCCAAGCACATTGTTCACCATTCGTCGGTCGTCATCTGTTCGGTATACAAGTTTGACAATTACCTAATGCTTGTGATCGGGTATTGGCGGTACAAAGCGGAATGAAATGACAGAGTGGCCGGTTCCATTGTGATTCGCGAATTCGCGGCCTTTGTCGGTCGTCGGATCGGTCGTTTGGACATTGGACGGACACGGAGGCGGAAGCACGGAATGCGGAATCGGAAGACGGAAGATACGAATGCCCCACATTTCAGAAAATAGCGGGTCCCGTCCCGACCTTCCGCTTCCGCACCTGGTCTCGTGGATAATTTTTCCAAGCAAAAGCAATGAAAAGCATCCGGCGAATGCCGGCGATAGTGGGGAAGACGAATGGCCAGATTTCGACTACAAAACCGCCAGTTTGGGTCGTTGGGAAAATTGTTGCATGATTGATTGATTTCATTGTTGGTGGTTCGTCTGCAGTTTTCCGACGTACCTTTGCACCCACACGGACTCTTTTTGGAACATCCATCGATCTGTTTGGATCCGCTCATTGATATCCACCCAAGTAAACAAACCCCCTTTTTCGTCAGATCCACATTGCCTCAAACGGACACAATGAGCGACTTCGCATCGAAAGTCAAGGTCCTCAGGGACGGCCAAAAGTCCAAATTCCCTTCCAACGCCAATACACTCGAGTATGCTCAGAGTCTCGACGCGCAGGATGAGCTCAGGCATTTCAGAGATGAGTTCATCATTCCCACTCGCGGTTCGCTGAAGAAGAAGGCGCTTGACGGGACCATCCCCGGTGAGTCCCTCGTCCCCCTCCATCAACGGTTTCTCGATTGACACCACCCAGGCGCCCAAACAAACGGCACCACCTCCTCCGATGCCGACACCCCCTGCATCTACTTCGTCGGCAACTCCCTCGGCGCCCAACCCAAGGCCGTCCGCCAGTACGTCGAAGCGCAACTAGAGACCTGGGCCTCCATCGGCGTCAACGGTCACTTCTCCTCCTTCTCCAACTCCCCTCTCGCCCCCTGGCAAGACATGGCAGCCGACTGCGCCGCCAAGTCCGCCGCCATCGTCGGCGCCGCTGACTCCAGCGAAGTCGTCATGATGAACACCCTGACCGTCAACCTGCACTTCATGATGGCTTCCTTCTACCGCCCCACCGAGAAGAGGCACAAGATCATCCTTGAGTGGAGGCCCTTCCCTAGTGATTGGTACGCTTTCCAGTCGCAGATTGAGTGGCATGGCTTGGATCCGGAGAAATCGATGGTGGAGATGCAGCCTGATGAGAACCTTTACTTGTCGACGGAGAAGATTCTGAAGACGATTGATGAGCACGCTGAGGATGCTGCGCTCCTACTCCTGCCGGGTATCCAGTACTACACCGGCCAACTGTTCGACATTCCCCGCATCACCAAGTATGCTCAGGAGCGCGGCATCATTGCCGGATGGGACTTGGCCCACGGCGCGGGTAACGTCGAGCTTCAGTTGCACGACTGGAACGTCGACTTCGCTGTGTGGTGCACGTACAAGTACCTCAACGCTGGCCCCGGTGCCATGGCTGGTGCTTTCGTGCACGAGCGCCACGGAAAGGTTGACATGAGCTCGGGGAAGCCAGTGTTTAAGCCAAGATTGTCGGGATGGTATGGTGCCGACAAGAGCGTGCGATTCAACATGGACAAGGAGTTCCAGCCTACGCCTGGTGCGCAAGGCTTCCAGATCAGCAACCCGAGCGCGATCGACTTGACGAGCTTGGCGGCTGCGTTGTCGGTGTTCAACAAGACTAGCATGAAGGACTTGAGGAGCAAGGCGTTGGTGTTGACGGCGTTTACGGAGCATTTGTTGGATGAGATTGTCAGGAGACAGCCGGTGGGCGAGGAGCCGGCCTTCAAGATTATTACGCCCAGGGATCCTTTGCAGAGAGGAACGCAGTTGAGCTTGCTGTTGAGGGACGGGTTGATGGATAAGGTGGCGGCTGCGTTGGAAGAAAATGGTGTGGTTTGCGACAAGAGGAAACCTAACGTCATTCGCGTCGCGCCTGTGCCAATGTACTGCCGGTTCGAGGACGTGTGGAAGTTTATGGAGATCTTTGAGGCCGCTATCAGGGGTTAGCATGGGTCGTAGCACGTGGGAGAATACAATAAAATTGTCAAGTCAATACTGAGGTTTGAAGCAAAACGCATTTGAATGAACGATGACTAGATGTTTCCAAGGGATATTTCTGACGTTTAGTGGAAGACTCTGCGGTCTCGACTGGATCGAGCCGGCCGGGCATCTCCTGACTTCAGAAGGCACCATTGGTGAAGTCCACCACCGTAACCTTTTCCACGAAAGGCTCGATATCCTTCTTGAACGATTGATGTACGGGGTCCAGGTTGACATAGTAGTCTCTTTCGGCGGCGGACTCAAACTCGAGGACGAACGCATGTGTAAGGCCGCCCTGGATCACCATCTGGGTCAGCTTCTGGTCAAGATCGTGGAGTCATGTGCCTGGTTGCTTACCTGCAATCCTTCTGGAGAGTTATCCCGGCCACCAGAGATCTTGCGAATGTACGGCTGCTGTGTCATGGTCACGCATTGTTCCTTGAGTCCTAGGAGCCGGTTGGATATCTGGAGTCGGGCGCTGTCAGCGCTGCGCAGGATTCCACAAGTCTACACAGTGTGATGGGGGCCTACCGTATGAATCCGATCGGCGCCAGCATCGGCCTTGAACTTGAACAGAACGATGTGCGTAATCGTGGAAGACATGAACCACCCGCCCGCTCGATTGTCTGTCGGATAGAAGTTGCCGATAGCCGACGATGATGCGAGTCCCAAACCGAGGGGATCGAAGAAGAGCATCAGTCCGACTGCTGCTAGGATCGCAACAAGCAGTCGCAAAACGTGCGGTTGGGTGCCGCGCATTGTCTGGGCGATGCTGGTAGCGCTTCTGTTTTTGGGGATGATGATTTCGGGTTGTCGCGCGCGCGTTTGCTGGTCAGGCAGCCCGATTGAGGTGAAATGGAAAAGCCAAGAAGAAGGATGGGATGTTCGTGGGAGGAAGTTCATTTTCTCTTGGCGGCGGTGGGAAAGATGCCGCACTTGTACCTGTAGCACTGCCTCTGTTGCGGCTCCTTAGCCCCGCCCTTGCAGCGCTGTAACATGGCAAGCATGGATGCGCCTGCAGCGGGCCACCGGCACCGCTACATAAACAATGCACGTGTTAGTTCGGCATGCCAGTTCAAATCACGCCGTGCTCCAACTACCTAGGTAATTCCATTCTCAATCCATTTTCATCAGTGGGAACTCGAACACCCGTATCTAGGACGATACATCGTATTCTCAAGCTTCATCCCTCCTTTCGTTAGTGGGCTGCCTCACGATCCTACTCCCAGGGGCACGTGTCGTATTCGCTTACCGCAGGCACTCGAGCCACCCCCAGCCCGATGCACATCTCATGTACCGTGAACACAAGGGAACCCTTGCTCGTTCCGAGCTGGTCGTCATGGATGGCCCTGAAAAAGAGGCAGCAAGCGAGGCTGAAGGGCAAAGAGGGAAGAAGCAAAAACCACGCAAAAAAAAAGAGAAGGAACTGACCGAGCCCGGATTCGAACCGGGGACCTTACCGATACGTTACTCCACTGGGTCCGAGTTATAGCAGGTGGCACCGTGGCAGCTCCATAAGCGCGCTATACAATCTAATGCTGGTTTATTTGTTAGCTTGGTACTCCTAGCATACTGGACGAGATCTATCCCGAACTGTCCCAAACCTCCCAAGGATAAAATAAATAGCTAGGTACGGATTGGAAAGGGATTAATAAAATTTAATATAACATATTAAATTTCCGAAATAGTATATTCAAGGTAAGATTACGCTTTGATTATAGGACGAAACGAATTAATTAGATATGAAAACGCCTAGGGAAGTTGATCCGAGGTCTCGAGCTAACAAACAAACCAGTATTGGACTGTAAGCCAGCGTCCTTGGCAGGGTTTCGTACCTAGCTACGGTGCCGCCTCCCGCATCTCCCCCCTGCAAGCAACACACCACGGTACGTGTACTCCAACAACACACCGCTCGGCCATTGCTCCCAAGTTTTGTTAGGAACTACCATCTGGGATTCCTTATGTACACTACCCGCAACACTTCCATTCAGTTAGTAATCACCTTGCCAGCGTTTGGGTGACGGAAACGAACACGTTAATCGGCTGTCATCTTGGCGATACAGGGGCTTCAGTGGAGTGATGCACGGGCCATATCAATTACAATCTCCGGGCCATTACCGGCTGCTTCGAGTTGCAASTTGCAACTCAAGCACCTTTCATACATCCACAATCTTCAAGATCCATCATCGGTACCACAGGTCGAGTTTTCTTACACAGTTTCCCCACTATTTCTCTGCTTCGACGTCCTTGCTTGACTCTTCCACGTCCCTGTGACAGTCCGAATCTTCTTCTCTTTTCCCCCATATCCATCACTACTCCATAGCCATACATAGACATGTATCCGAGGGTAGAAATTCTCCTACACATCAAGGGCTCCAAATATGTCCGTTCGTTCTCTTCTCGGTTCTAACACGTCCTTGCTTGCAAGTGTCAAGTCAGCCACTCTCGTCGCCCTTGTTGCCCCCATCGTCCTCTTAGTCCTCGTCGCTCTGGACGCTCTCGTTGCCCTCGCCGCCGTCATCGCCGTCATCTCTCTCACCGCTCTCGCCGCTCTCGTCACTCTCGTCACTCTCATCGCTGTCTCCACTGTCGTCGCTATCATCGCTCTCAAAAGCCTTGTGCCTACGCCATTCACAGCCCGGTCGGCCACCAGGCTGTCCACAACAGGTCCATTCGAATCCATTGGCGTAAAACTCACGATAAAAGGCAGTATCCAACTCTTTCGAACTAAACTCAGCTGGATCTATTTGCGACTCTCTTTGCCAGGCATAGGACGCAAGGTTGAGTTTCATGATGCCTGATTCGACAAGGTGTCAAGATATATCAGCGTCTGAAGAAATAGTTGAAAATCAGGAGTAGATGTAGGTAGTCAGTATCCCTCTCACCTGGATGACGGCAGCAACCCTTCGCCATATCGTCGATATTAAACGGCTCTTGACAGCGGAGGCAGTTCGCTGGCTCCCATAGTATGCTCATCCCTCTTTGCTTCTTGGCCGGGCTTCTCTCTTCCTCCGGTGTCTGAGTCTCCTCCCGWGTCCGCTTGGTCGGACTCGGCAGTGAGTTTTCTCCGTTGGACTCGATAGATTCGGAGATGCCGGTGACAAGCTCGTAGATGCGCGACTGCAGGGCTTCACTAGCTTCCTGAGTATACAAGGTGCATAGGGCGTAGCGCGTCACCGACTCGGAGCTGGTCAGGATTGCATGGATGGCCTTTTGGTGGCGGTCAAGGTCTTCGACGGCCGGGGATGATCTTTCTTCGGACATTTTGAGCTTTGGGGCACGAGGAGCGACAGGATGTAGTGGATCAAAGTTTAATGATGCACGACGCTAAAAAATTGAACACGATGCGTTGGAAGTTGACTGTCGTTGTTGGGAACAAGATATCTGTGTTCTCTGAAAAATTGGAGCAAGCTGGTGCAACTAGAAACTGTTCTGCAGAAACAGGAGAGTTACAAATGGAAGGTTCAGAACAGAGTAACGAATGAGGGGCTTCACAGTTGAGAATCTGACTGCCTTTTCAACTTTCTCGTTCCTTCCTTCACAAATATCGGACTTAGTAAGAACCGTGGGATTGTAACGCACCACTCACTGGCCAATAACCGCCCCTTTACTGTGACTTCCATCTGCCCTGCATCTATCCACAACTTCCACCTCATCGCCTAATGCCGGTGGTGCAGAGTCTGACCTTCACCTTCCATGGCACAAGCAAGCTTCCTGTTGACCGTCCTCCATGATTCATTCCTGGCTTGGCGATTTAATACCTGCTTTCCTGTCTGTGTACATCGTAGATGCAGCCTTCGTTGCTTCCAACTTCTCCGCAGCAGTCCCAGTAGAATGCATCTGGATACTGGTCACGGTAGTAGTCGGTGTCGTACCCCACCATTGCCGTGAAGTTCATGGGATTCACGCCCAGTTCGAGTTCCCAAATGTTCGATTGATGCTCGATCCTCATTTTACCTAGAGTGACAGCGGTGTTAGGAATCCACTGCAGCATCCGACACAATGGGAAAGTTGTCTCAGAGGTGATGTGACTGATGGGTGACTTACCGTCGTGGTAGCAGCATTCGTCCTCCTCGTGGTGTCCATTTGGGTCAAAATCATCGTAGCAATGGTCACAGACCTTGAGGTCTGGCTCTGTGGATCCTTCCTTGTCTGGGTGCTCGTCACTGGTCGTGGTTCCTTCCGTTCCAGCTGCAATCGCAGGCGCGTCAGGATCCTCACAAGCTGGGAGATTTGTGAAGTCGGAGGCCAGTTTCTCGATGCGCGACTTCAGTTCGCGGTCTCCCTCGGCGTAAAGAGAGAACAACATGGCGCGGATGCTGAGTACGGGAGCTGTAATGATCGCATCAAGGGTGTTGTTGCAGCTCTCGCTTTCTTGCGGAAGCGGAATACTGTGTGCATTCGTCATTTTGAGCGCTTGACTGCCAGGGCCGGCTGTGAGGTGTGGAAGGGGATCAATGGGATAGACCAGATGGAGAATTGTTTGGTGTTTGCGCAAAGCAAGTCAGGGCACGGATTGAGATAAAACTTCCTTTCTCTCGGATTGTTCGTGGACCGTGCCCTGCCCTGGGACCCCTTCACTCGGCTTCCAGGTTGTCATTCACTAGTACTCCGTTCTGGTATTATTGGCTGCCTTGTTTCACTTTGTTTCTTCCGTTACAGGTACAGAGTCGAACCCAGATTCTGCTGTCGCATTTTCACCTGGCTTGACAGTTCCAGCTCAGTCGCTCTCGTCACTCGTCATCCTCGTCGCTTTCCTCCGCCTCGTGGTAACGGCGTTCGCAGCCCGGAGTGCCTCCACTCTTTCCGCAGCAGTCCCACGTAAATCCGCCGGGACACGACCAACGCCACTCGTCTGTATCTAAATCGTACTCCGAACCCGAACCCGTCTCCCAAGGATCGATGCACGCTTCCATGCGCCAGCTGTGAGAATACCGGTTGAGCTCCATCTCACCTAATCAAACAACGCCGCAAGTGTTGTCAGTGTCTGTCCAAAATATGGGGGTGGTTATCTGAGCCGACTCACCGGGATGGTAGTTACCGCAGTAGCCATCGTCGTCCTCGTCCTCCGGGTCGAACTCTTCCTCGCAATGAATGCAATACGCCAACTTCTTTTCCGGCTCCTCTTCCAGTTCCTCTTCAGCTTTGACCTTCTTCGGCTTCTTCTCGGGTGTCTGCTCTCGCTTCCGCTTCACGGCGGCGGGCGGTCCGTCAACGGTCCCAGGAGCTGGCTTCTTCGAAGAGATGGGCTCTCTGATGGGCGGTTTGGGCTCGTCGTCATCCTCGATTTTGACAGAGGGTCCCATCTTGCTATTGCGACGGCTAATGGTGGCTTTCGAATTGGCGGTAGACTTGATTCCACCGGCAATTCGCTTGTCTGTCTGTGCCGGAGGGCGTGCAGGTAAGACACCTTCTCGGACGGGCCTCTTGGGTGCTTCCTCCATCCTGAAAGGTATGAAGAAGGGGTACACTCCACGCACGCCCAAAGAACCTACAGATACGCCATTTTCCCCCCAGGTGGGTCCAGACCAGGGGTATGACATTTGATGTCAATTGACATTGTAAAACCTGATTTTAGCGGTAAAATTTCGCACTTTCAATGCATGAAACATTTCTCCGCATTAATAAGTGATACGTTGTTATGGTCCAGGGTGACTTGCAGCTATTTAAGCAAGGATAATCCCATCGTTTTGAGTGATTAGCGACTTCCTTCTTTGTTTACTTTGCTGCAATATATACGTTTTGAGAGCCTCGTCTTCCTTGTTTTGGTGCATGAATGGTACCTATATTTTAAAGTGCTTGTCGCTAACACGCGGTTTTACAGCACTTATTACAGCACTTACAGCAACCCAGGGACCCATGTCAGATGTCAGAAACATTGAAAAACTCGTTTTTTACACCAGATACGGCCTATTGTATATGACAGCTGCCATTGGGAGAAATGGCGTGTTTGTAGGGTTGTTGGGCGTGCGTGGAGTGTACCCCATGGAGAATAAATGGCGATGCAAGGCCTAAGATCGAACGTTTCATTCGGAAGCTCCTTGGCCGTGGTTGTATGGCAAAAAGGGCTGAGTTCAGTGTCGGCCAAAACAATGAGTGTCAAGCCGTTCCGTAGAAAGGCGGCCGACGAAAGGAAAGTGCAATGGTGTGGGAAGGGCGGGTCGTAACCGAAGAATGCTGGGATTTCAATTTGCGGGAGCGTTCCTTCCCCTGTCTATCACTTCTCTGGACTTCCATCATGTCTTGCTTGGTAGCAAGCGCCCAAGTGAATATCACGACCTGGAAAGCAATTCCGGTAGGTTACATTGACATTACTTACTTCAGTTGCAGGCCAGAAAGCCGTGTACTATTTGACATTTGTGCTTGCAGCTATCCACCATCGTGGACCCAACAATATGTTCCGGCGCTCAAACCTTGATCCCCATGCATACACAGCCTTTCAGGTGGGCAATTGGTCACAGAGTTGTTCCTTGATGGTCCCCAGTTCATTCCTCGTAACGCCAAGATCCAGGCACATGGTTCTGTTTCACAGCCCTTATTATACCGCGAACCTCCGCAGCAGTCCCACATGAATCCACGCTCAAACTTGTCGTCACGGTACCACTCGACGTTGTCCTCTATCCATTGCAGCTCTTCCGGGTCATTGAGATGCAAGCCCATCCAATGGAGCCAGGGTGCTTCGTCGTCGATGACCAGTTGGCCTAATTGAATGATGAAGCAAGTGATATTAGTGTCCGGCTAGAATGTGGGGTGGTTTGATCGCCTGTAGTGACGGGAGAAGGGAGACACCTACCGGGGTGATAGTAACAGTCCCCCGACTCGGTCTTGCTATTGTACTCAGCGCCGCAATCGTCACACTCCCGTAGGTCTTGAAGCTCCTCTTCCTTTCTAATCGGGTAGAAATAGGCTCGAGGCTTCTGGAGCTCGGAGACCTTCACCCTGGTGGGCGGCTTCGGTTTGTCGTCATCCTTGGGCTGGAGGGAACTTGTTTGGTTTGGGCCAGGTGGCTTGGCTTTGACGGAACTTCCTACGGTTCCAGACGCGTTGCGATCTGGGCGGGGTGGTTTGGAAGCGGGAGTCTTGGAGGCGGTGACCTTGGGAGCGGTAGCCTTGGAAGCGGTGGTCTTCTTGGGAGCGGTGGAGGTCGCCTTGACAGTACGCTTGCGTTTGGCGACGGGCGAGCGCGAAGGAGAGGCAGTTCTCTTGTTTGGCATCTTGAATGATTGCAGCCGAGAAAGACAAAGGATTGATCAAAGAGTTTGTGTGATCGGCCAGCCAATTTTGATTGCGTGGCCTTCTTGCTGGATGATGGTGACCAAGGAAAAGAACTGAGAACAATGTCGGAGGGAAGGTGTTCAAGGAACTGGAGACCATCGACGTGCACATTAGGGCACACTGCCCTGCGCGAAAACGAGTCACAAAGGGAAGGCGCGGTCCTAAGGACGGGACATTTGAGGAGAAATTTTGGTAGGTAGTCTTCTCGGGGAGGTCGTTCTTTCCTTGTAAATAACAAGACGAATCATTCAAGCACCATCTCCTCATGCAGTGTGACCCATGCCTGAAAACCACCAAGCTAGTATCTTGCTTCTCTCCAAAGCATCCCTTTGCCAAACTGTTCAACAAGATCCCAAACTCCAGTTTCTCGCACACCTCTGCCTCAGGTAGCCAACATGCCTTCAACCCATCTTCATTCCACGCGTGATAACACTGAAGAGGTCCGAGTTAACCCTCATCAACGCGATGTGTTCCGGTCGCACAGCCCTTCGAGTCGTGCTTCCCACCACAACAGCCGAACTTGAACCCTTCTGGGTAGTGAATCCGGTTGTCTTCGCAGTCGATCTCGTCCATTTCCTTGTCATCAAAAACGAAATAACGCTGCACAAGCCATACGAGCGCTTCACGGTCGACTTCCAGTTTCCCTAGGTACGTTGACATTGAATTTCAGCGACCGACACAGACGAATAGAATAGGAACTGCTGGATCCAAGTGTGTGAATGAGGCAAAAGGGGATGTAGAGTGAACTCACCTGGATGATACACGCATTTATCCTTGCATAACCAGTACATCTTGTCCTTGCCACATTGGACACACATCTGCGGCTTGACCTTGTACCGGTCCTCTGGGGGACGGGTGTTGGTATTGGAGCTGGAGGTGCCTTGCGGGGCTTGAGGACACGTGTTTCTTCGTGAAGGCGGATTTCATCAAGAACAGATGTTGACGGCGAGGCCCGTAGACTCGAGCAAAAAGTCTCTTCCAGATTCCGAAGCCTATCGTAAACATTCCGGACCATATCTTCAAGACTCTGAAGTCTCTGTCTCCGGCGCTGCTCTTCGATCCTCCGGCGTCGCTCTTCGATCCTGCGGCGTCCCTGTGCGATATACTGCTGCTGCCAGCTGTCAAAGTCGGTGGAATGATGGAAATCCATTTTTTAGGATTTGCAAATAAAAGAGCGTTGCTGAAAGAAGTCGATGAATGATAATTCGGGTTCCTGGTGTTTGTGGTTCGAGAAGAGAAATGGTTTCGCTGCCGCTGGAAAGCGACGTTTATATCTCCTTGAAACACACGGAGGCAGATACGGACATTCAAAAAGGAATATATGATGCACACACAGCTTGGTCTAGGATGTATTTTCCGGCCTAAGCTGCATCATCTTATTCCAAATGCTGCCGCAAAATGCGCTCTCGAGGTCCGTCCTGCATGAATAGGTATTCTTCGGACACAGCCTCTCTCCAATCCTCTCCTTTGAATCTTCAACTTGCATCTTATGTGCCGATGCTGGAACCCCGAGTTCCGCTTATCAGCCTGTCGACCAGCACACCAACCAAACTGAGAAGCACTCTTTCCCAACTGAGACAGGTTCAAAGTGCATCGCGCTTGTCATATTTGTGACTGCCTAACAACTACCTAACCTGAATGTTGGGAAGGGACACCTAAGGTCCTAAAAGTCCATCCTCGCACTAGTGTAGGCTATCTGTACCGCAGCAGAGAATCTGAACAAACAAAGCGCAGCACTGACACGAGCCGGTTGAAGGTACTGTTGTGCACGAGATTGGGTCTCTGTATTTCCCTTGCTCGGTTTCTTAGCGTGCAGGTCCTGCCTATCCTTGATCAATTCGTTTTCTCTGTCTTCGCTCTGTTCCTGGGCTTTGTTCTCGCTTTCGTTTGAGATCGTTTGATTCCCGGCCACTGGTATACGATTCCATCGTAGGCTTCTCCACCATCAAGGTCTGACTAGGCCAAAGAGGTCCGAGCAGGGATTCAAAGGCCTCTCTAGTAGTGAAGGCTTCCCGGACAGCGATCTCTTGAGCCCTCAACGCGGCAAGCATTTTTTCCTGAGGCATTTGCATGAAGTCAGGAAAGTCCTGGCCATCTTTGTCATACTCGTCGACCCAGCTGTGTTCCTCCTCTCCATGGTCGTCTTCCCCATTGGTATCGTAGACGTCTGGCCCCATGGTGGCTTTCTTGGGGTCTGATTCCTCCATAGGTGGGGTAGAGTCCGGCTCCTCCGTGGCTGAAGTAGAGGCCGACTCCTCCGCAGATGAATCAGACTGTAATGACATAGAGGCTTGCCTTCGGAGATCGATGCAATTAGCCTCCCACGAGGCCATCTCCTCTTTCTTTGGTACAACCATATAGTTTCGAAAATCGTCCTCATCTTTAAATCCATAAAGGTCCTTTTCCCGCTTCCCATCAGCAGCTCTATGTCTGCCGACCCTGCACCCCATCTTTAGAAATATTCCGGGCGTATCGCAACAGGGAAACCAGTATCCGCGCAAGTGCACCTTTCGGTTGATGGGCCGGTCTTCCACAAGGAACCCAGGACCCAGGGTCTCCCAGTACGGGGCTTTGGGATCAAGAAACATTGCTAGAAGTCCCGCCAGGCACCACGGCTTCTGGTTAGCTTTCACGTTCTTATGCAACTTGGGGCTTTTTCTGTAAGAAAGGTGGGTAGGGTTGATGAGTAGGGTTGATGGGCATACCAAGATGATAGCGGCATGACTCGGATGTGTCACCCTCTTCGAAAACTTCGTCACACTGGACGCAGATCTCCAGCTTCGGCGTTGTCTTTCTCTTTTTGGGACTGTGATCCCCGGGTGTTTCGGTTTCGGCTTTCCGCTTGTTGCTTCGATTATCCGCAGGAATCTGCAACTCTGACTCGTCGAGTGGAAGCTTCGACATAAGGGATTCGATCATGAATTTTTGCTCGTAGTCCGCGGTGAGATGGCGCAGGACGGCGCGAACGGTGCCATCTGGAGCCTTGTTGATTTGCTCGATAATGTTTTTGTCCAGGGCGGATGGCCGGCATGGGGGGAGCATGGGGACTTCCCAGCACATCTTTTCGTTGTTCCAGGCCATGGTTGCGGTTGCTGCCTCGAACTGGTTCGAACTAGGTGTTTGGAAGAGTAATGAGTTTAGAAAACTCAGTTTCAAAGAAGGTGGTGTGTGGTGGGCTTTTATAAGTATTTCCAAATGCCTGGCGGGGCATGTGCCCTCGAGATGCTGCAGCGGCCAGCGACGGAAATCGGAATGTCCGGCCACTTGACGTAAATGTTGGGGAGGCCGAATTCGAGGCACGTCAGTCCGGCACCGTACCTGTACGGTTAAGGGTTTGTCAGTCGCGTTTAACTGGTACCGCAATATCTCGGGGCGTTGGGTTTTAGGTTCCCTGGAATTCTGGAAATCTGGCATGGTCTGTAACTGAAGCATACTGCAACATTCATGCCCGCCAGAAATTTTATGCAAGACGGTGATTTTGAATGTCCCCACCCTCCAGCGCCCTTGAAAAGACAGGAGGAAAAGACAGGGCACCAGAAGAATCGAATTTACAGTGCTCCGGGGTCTCAAGCTGTCTCCCCCACTATTTTTCCCGGGCATAAAAAGCACATATTCGAGCAGTACGCTTGCAGATTCTGCCTGATTTCCAGGGAACCTAAAACCCAACGCCCCGAGATATTGCGGTATATACGTCGCTTTTGATGCCAATGGCAGACCTTGAATTTTGAAACCTGCTGAGTCGGACTTACCGGGCATCTGGTTTTCCCAGAATAAAACCGGGCGTCAAACTCTGCATCGTCGTCTTGGCCAAAGGACGCGCAAGACGCTGCATGAGAACTTGAACGAAGAGAAGCAATGCCAAGTTTGTTTTATTTGGTTGCTTGTGGCAAGAAATGGAAGAATCCAGGGAAGAGTTCTGGACCCGCAGTCTGGAAGCAAGGAATACAACATGCAAACTGGTGGGGGGCGACTGCCACTCTGCTGGTAGTTGGCTCGGGCGCAGCGCGTAATCGCCTATTGCTCCAACGAGCTGTTCAACTTTCTATTAGATGATTAGGAGCCGCGGTTAGTGAAAGGTCTGCGAGACGTGCAGAAAAATTTGTTGAAAAATCAGTCGCTGCCGTGTGGTGCAAGATGTTGTTGATATGGAATCACAAGCCATGCTGGCTGGTTGGTGGGTGAGGTGGTTTGCCCGTCGTCAATTTTAACTTTGTGGCACCGGGTTGGGTGCGGGGGTGACCCATGTCCATGCCCTATTTCATCACGCACTAACGGCTTGCCTTGGTCAAGGCAAATGACCAACAAATCGAACTTGGGCGATTGAAAAGAACAAGTTGGCCTCAACCTGACAGCATCATCATTTAACAGCCTTATCGACATATCAACATGCATCCTGTCCTGTCGGAGATAACTTGGCTTCGCTTAGGTATTTAAAAGAGATATCTAGAAAAAAAAGAAGTAAGCTGTACAGGTAAAGTTTGACGTGTGCGTGATGCTTCTGTTTCCTGCGGATCGAACATTTGGACCCTAACCCTTGGTCACCTACCCGCGTTCTGACTTCTGGGGACATATCTGCTGCTTCCTCGGCCAGGTTTCCAAGATAAAAGTCTATTAAGGATTCAATATCTGTCAAACGAAGTAGATAAGACGCAGAACAGGCTTAGCAAGCATTGAACATGATCTTCGTTAGAATTGTAATGTATATCATTTACTATGCAAATATCCACTCAAGCTGACCCAAAGCCAAGACCCGCTGTGTGGTTGCATGATTCACTTCGTCTTCGCGGGAATCCAACACCATAGTCCAACACCAGATCTTCGGTCAACATCGATGCTAACCAATGCCTTGCATGAGATCTCATCTTCCTCTCGCTCTCAAGCACCGTCAATCTCATTGTCTCCCTCGTTCTTCTTCCCATGCTTCTCGTTACTTACCGCCGACATCCTCCTCCTCATCCTCGTCCTCATCCTCCTCGTCCTCATCCTCTTCCGTCTCTTCGTCCTCATCCTCGCTAGAACTCTCAACATCGCTCCCCGGGAACTTCCCCCTCTTCCCATCCGCAGCCCTATGTCTACCAAGCTTGCAACCTACAAGCCCCTCACTCCCCAATGCCTCGCAGCAGGGGTAAACGAACCCATCAGGGTTTTCCTTTCGCATGATCTCAGTGTCGTCGAAAATATTGTCTGGATAAGGCCAATCAATCCAACCGGGCGCGTCCTCGTCTACTTCCATGTCGTCTAAAGAGAGTTTGTTAGTCAAATGTCTGTTCACCTTGCTAAGGTACGTAGTATTGCGGGCTCGCTGCTGTAGCAGGCTGTCCTGGACGGACAACGCCTGCGGTGTTCTGGGGAGTACCAGGGACGATCTGCGACGGTGTGGGGGGGCTTACAAGGATGATACAAGCACGTCTTGGACCTGTCCCCTTCCTCGAAAAGTTCATCGCATTGGACGCAGATGTGCGTGGTGGGTGCCTTTCTCTTCTTGGGGTTCGATGCCTCTTTTGATGCGGTCACACTAGTAGTTTTGGCTGCCGTGGTTGCAAGCCCAAGAGGTAGCTTGGCGATGATGGTTGCAATTCGCGATTTGCAGGTGTCGTCTCCGGTGAGAGCGCGGAGAACGGCACGGACGGTGTCTTCGGGCGCCAAGGTGATGGCGGTCATGAGTTGCTCGTCCGTGAGCTTGAGTGGACGGAGGGGAGGCATGGTATCAGGATTCGGTCTTATGGAATTCGAAATGAGGTATGATAGTTCTTTTTTGCTGTTTGGAGTTGTTCTGATGTCGATGTTTTGTTGGAGTTTTGAGGTTTCCCTGCTCGAAGCTTCCAGTTGGCTTTAGGGGTGCGCKGTCCTGAATTTTGGGGATTTCAGTGTGTGTGGGGAACTTGCATACGCGGGCCCTAGCGGGCGGACCATGGGGCTCGGGCTTGCCCCTGTTTCCTTTGCAGATGACCATTGCGTGCCGCCGTGCTGGTACCACGATCCGATGTTCTGGATCCTTGAAAAGATCGGACGACAAGTCTGGCTTTGTGATTGAGAAGCTAAATGATTGCATTTGACAAGGCGTGGAACCCTTGAGAAAAACCAAGCGTATAACCCTCGAGCCGTAGATGCTCAAGCATCGCAAGCATCTCTCACTCCACAGCTTGGTATTTACCCCGCTTCCCGTCGGAGAAGGTCAGGGCAGCATCTACTCTGTGAGATTAGAGCCCAGATTTCTAGAGGTGACTGCCCGGTGATGCACTAAACTCCGCATTGGACACGCCGCACCAAAACGAAACCCCCAGGAAACACGTGGAGAAGTGGAACTCATACGGATGATACCGGCATGTCAAGGACTGATCTCCCTCCTCGAACGACGCCTCGCATTGAACGCATATCTCCATCTGGACGGCCTTTCGCTGCCCCTGCCTGGAGCTCTCTCCAGCTGAGCCACTCCAGTGCCCTTGTGCCGCAGGGTAGGTGCTTTCGGAGCCGTTCTGTCCTGCCTATTGATCATCTTCACTCTCGACATCCAGGGGAAGTTTCGCAAGAAGCTTTACAAGGCGCACCATGAGGTCGTCTTCGGCGCATAGCGCACGCAAGACTGCCCTAACGGTGGACTCGGGGGCGATGTCAATCACCGCCACAACAGATTCCCCTAAGGCCATGGTGAAGGAGTCTTGAAGTACGTGATCTTGCTGGTGTTGTATGTTGGTGTTGGTTCGTTGTGTCTTGGTTGTGATTCTGACTTTTGAATAATCATGGACAGGCAGATGGATGACGCCTGTGGTTGGGTTTCGTCGCTTTCGCGACATCTGGGAACGGTTATCTAATACTTCATTTTCTCCTTTACCACTTTCGGATTGTGACATCGTCCAAAGTGTTCTGTACCAGTTGCATGAGATTGGCTTCAGTGTTAGGGGGAATGCACAGTAAAGAGTACCTCAAATCACGATGTCTGCTCATGATGCAAACATTCGGTGCAGCTTTCAACAACAGCCAATAAGGTTCAACAGGGCGTGTGGCTCAGTTGGTAGAGCGTTCGCTTAGCATGTTTCCGAGCATGCGAAAGGTCCTGGGTTCGATTCCCAGCTCGTCCAATTCTTTTGCCTTTTGCGCACATCCTACCTCCCTTCTCGATTTTTTTCTTTCCTCTTTTGCTAATGAAGGGGGTTCCTTGCCAAAGTAACTGCACTCTCGATCGTTCATGGTCGTTTTCCGAAATGCTTGGGTGGTTGGTTGTGTCACCTTTGTTTTTGACACCAGTAAGTGTCTTCGCTGTTGGTGCACAAACCAACAGTTCCTTTTTTTGTTGCTCCACTCTTCTGCACTCTCCCGCGCACGGGGTCACTCCACTGTGCCTGGGAGCTTCATCCACTTTGAACGTCCTTTCCTCTTTCTCTGCCAACTCGCCATTCACCAACCGACAATTTGCTCCTTTTTGGAACTCGCGTTCAAAGGAATAAGATCAATCACTATCCGGGGACACCGGCGTCGCGGCACACAATCTCTTCCCTCCCACCCACGCTAGATTCAAAAGCCAAAGAGTGCAGTGCGCCATGGCCCATGCTGCCGTGGGCTTATGGCCGCCTAGGGTACCCCGCAATGCGCATCATGATACCAAGCTAACACAACACTGCACTGGTTAGCCCACGAAGCAATAGCAACGCATCTAAGTCTGCGAGACACGACTATCCGTCCACTGCGAGCCCAATCAACCAACGACGACATCCACGATGACATCCCAAACGACCCGGTGTGCCCAACGGCACGTCATGGAGGTAGCGACCGACCGAACTGAACCTGTAACCCGACGGACAAAGGCCTTAACACTCCTACGATCGGACCCACGAACTCATGCATAGTCCATCCCGTTGCCGGCGGTCGGTACCTGTAATAGTGGCTGGTTGTAGCGGGCGTTATAGCGGGTTGTTGGTGTAACAGTTGGGTCCAACACCCGTTCACGCCGGACCAACGACACTTGTCGGTAGGATTGGGCTGGATTCGTCATGGGGTCAACGTCAACAGCGCACCTGCCGCGCCAGAATGCGAGATGTCTGTCTACGTCCTTGGGGGCAAGGGAACGGAATGAATGGAACACCCAGGGGCAACGGCAAAGAGAACAATGGTAAATCAAGCGACCTGAGACAAAGCAGGTGAGTGGAATGAGGACTTGGGAAAGGTATTCTTGACATGTTTCTGAGTAGAACTGAAGAACCATTCCCTCTCCCTATTTTGCCCTCTCCACAAGTTCCGACCAACAAGCTCCAACGTTTGACCCATACATGATACATAGCTTCCACTCCCAACCTCCAATCCTTCCAGTCTCCGCACTCAAACATTAACAGTAGACCCAACAGGACCAAACCGAATGTTCGAGTAAATGACCTTGGCACTACCATACTGGCTCTCCACCTCCGCCGGGACACCCGAGCTCTGGGCACAATCACCACGAGCCGCACCAGGCTGGCCCTCCTTCTCAGGCGGGTAGACCGAGTCAAGCCAGAGCATGTTGGCGTAGTGGTCGTCCCAGATGGACATGACAAGGACCATGGGCACGCGCAGAGCACTGTTGAGCTGGGCGAAGCCGCCGACCTCTGCGAAGCGGTCGCGGTCGTCGAACGCCTTGAACTGCGCGGTGCAAAACTCGGGCGTGATGTTGGCGTTGTCGGACGGGATGCCGTCCCACTTGGGGCCGGGGATCTCGATCTTCTTGCCGTTTTGCACGAAGAATTGGGTGAGCTTGTTCTCCTCGAAGCGGGAGACGACGCTGGTGGGAGGAAGTGATCGTTAGTCGGGTTTATGAATAGAAAGGGCTTAAGGAGGGCGGGTACATACGTGAACTTCTTGCTGGTGTCGACGGTCTTGCCCTTGCCGTAGAAGTCGGTGTTGCCCATGCGGTACGGGTTGTAGTCGCAGCCGTTGGCATCGCAAAGGCCGGCGAAACGGTCCTCGGAGTAGGTACCGCCGCAGTTGTCCCTCTCGCAGACGTGGTACTTGTTGGTCTTGCACGCGTGCGGCGTGAAGGCGAACGAGTGAGAGTTCGACTCCCTGTTACCGTTGGACATCGGTCAGCAACAGTCCAGAAGACATCCCTGCCAGTCTGTTAGGGGGAAACTCACCAGACGTCAATCTCAGCGCAGCAACCACCATAGGGACCGACACCGGCGTTGGCATCGTTCGTGGACGGAGCCCAACCATCAATGTTGGCCTTACCGCCGACGAACTTGAGATCGCGAGCGCATTGAGCATCGCAGTACTATCAAAGCTGTTAGTGCCAATCTTCACACGCAGGGATGTGGTTCACAAGTACTTACACCAGTACCATACTTAGCACCAGCCTTGTTGCTAGAGTAGCTAGCCATACCACCATCCTCCTCCATAGCCACAAAGTACAGAGCAGCGTTCAGACCGCACTCAACAGTCGAAAGATCGACATCGAAAGCAAACTCGTTGTTCATGAGCGTGAACATCTGGTATTTGGACGCGCCATTCATGAGGTAAAAGCGAGAACCAATGTTGGTACCGTACTCGTGCTTGGTGACGAACTTGAGGGTGAGGGCATCACCGCTGGTCGAGGCGCCGTAGGTGGTTCCATAGTTAGCTCCCTCGAGCTGGCACTTGGACGCACAGTCGGTGGCGCTGCTGCAAGCGCTGGTCCACTTGTTGCCGTCGTAGCAGTTCTTGCCGGAGGAGTCATGGAGCCAGCGCCAGTTGGAATCAATGACGACCTCCGCGCTGACGCTACTGCAGTTGGCCTTGCCGGTACACTTCTTCCATGTCAGCTTGGGGTGCGTCTCCGTCTGCTGCTTGCCGACTTGTTGGGCGGTGGCAAGCCCGAGAAGGGGCAAAGCCGCAACGAGGTATTCGAGATAGGCCTTCATGGTGATGGCCTGGCGAGAACAGTAGTAGTGTGAACAACGTCAAAGAAGGGGGATGGCGTGACCGGTAGATCTGAGGTCGAATCTTGGGTGGTGCACCTCCTCATTTATACGTTTTCTTTGCTGGAGAGATTCGCCGCTCCATTTGGCCACGACCGTGGCTTGTAACAGATGAGGCATGCCAGATCTGGAAACATGCTCAACACTTCATGGAATCGTTATCCGAGTTCCCACATATCCGGGACTGGTTGACGAATCGACCCTCCACAAGTTGATTGAGGTCAACCTCCGGACCGTTCAGGGATAGCTTGGCTCGGCAGTCTTCCGAGACGAGTGAAGCTGGGGAAGCTGGGGAAGCACGGGAAGGCTTCATGGAGTGCATCTGTACCCCAGAGGCGGGGAAGTATGTTGGCTCATTCGTTGGACTGCTGTATAGATCCCGTTGTTGATATCCCTGAGGCGAGAGATCAACCAGGTAACAAAGTCTAGTAGGACTTTCGAAGCATGGCGTCAAGTTGGTCTTTGCGTGTACCCACTCTCGGCCATCCTTTACTTGTCATCTTTCCGACATTCCATATCGACATGTTGAACAGTGGCGGAGGTTCTTGGCCGGACTCTTACCCATGAGTAATGCCAGGAATAGCGATGAAGCAGCGGTTGAGGATTCGTGATGGGCGCATCAATCCGCAATGCAATCAACATCGCAATTAATCCTCCCCTCATCGGGGTCCTGCCACCGACGGCTTCATGGGAGCCAAGAATGCCGTGGTCGTCTCATTGGCGGGCGTCGAGCACATGAGGTGATGGTTTGCCCGCAGTTGTGATGGCGATTGGGGTAGAATGATTCTGGGCATCAGTTGCACACATTGGCTGGATATTGAGGAGTAGATGCGATCTTCAGGGAATGCTACTCCGCATGGTTTCGGGTGGTGAGCAGGTGAGCGGGAGATATTAAGAACCAAGAGTTGAGAGGACGAGCCGCTGTATTTATCCCGGATATTGGAGAGTGCGGAAGTGGCACTTCCGGCCGCCTTTGCGCGGCGTGGGGCCAAGACTGCTGGTGGCTTGATGCTGCAACCATGACCCTCATGACTTGCAAGACGGTGCTATAGGTGAGCTGGGGTGCGGGTTCACGGGGATGCACGCCCGCATCCGTCGGTGATATACATACCGAGTCGGGATCCCTCTCCGTCCCTTCCTTCTTGAACTCTGCCAAGTTCTGAATTTGAACCCTCTGCTGGGAACACAAGATTCTTTGGAAACAGGAGCAGGCATGCAGCAGATACCTCTGAACTCTGTTACTCACCTAACGTCAGCAGAGAGAATCCAAGCTCAGGGTAGTGTATGTATGAGAAATCGGCAGTTGACGGAGGTATTGGTGGTGACGGAAGCTTCCGACAAATAGAATAAACCTGCGGAATCGCGGACACATGTTTGAACTGATGGTTGAGACAGTAGAGACGGAGAGGTTTGACTGAGGACATGCATTGAGACTCCTCGTCGTATTTGCCTGTGATGGTATTTGTGGGAGATTGTAGAAGCCTTCTTGAAAGCCTGTGGTCTTGTCCTGATTGAGAAAGCCCATGTGAATGAAGCTGCAAAACGTGTCGAAAGTTTGGATGTGTAGACCAATCCCCAAGATGTTGGCTTGGCTCAATTGCAATCGCATTGTCCGGGCAGATGCACACAAGACCCGTCGGTATTCACCATTCAGGGGTTTGTTTACATCGCTAACGACCATATTGTCGCCTGCAGCGCTTTGCTCCAAGAAACACTGGAATTGGGCCCACTCACACGGGCATTCAGGGGTCGCCCTCTTTTCCACCAACATCTGGATCTTGGCAACGTGCAGTCTTGCACACAACGAAGTGCACCGCAGTGTGAGACCATCACGGTTGCACGAGAACCCGAACCCCCAAAACCTCCAGTTTAGCGACAGAAGTGAATCGTGCGATAACATTAAGCTTATCTGGGCGAGGAGGCGTACAAACTGACAGGGGTGCCAGCTTGCATACCGAGATCAGGTTCCGATCAATACTGCAACCCAATGTCTCCCAAATCGAGTTCGTGGCGCGAGTCGCAATGTTGGAAATACTGGTGCCTGATTGTGGAATGCCATTTCCGACGGTGAGGCTCTTCCGGATTGGACGAAGTCGTGAAAAGATGGAACCTTCAGCTGGGCCCCTGAGTGTGATCAGCAGCTAGTCCTGTGTTATATCCACTGTAGTCAGCACCAATTCCCCAGATTCATCAAGATAATCTTCCAATGTGGAGGTGATGGGACGTTCGATTACTCAGTCCATGCATGGAGGCAGGGGCTTGTAGAAGACATTGACCTATCACCAAACGCAGGATTCAGCCTCCTTCCAGGCAATGGGCTTGGTCTTCGACAAGGACATGGGTATTTCATCGGATGTAGAAGCAATTCCATGCGTTCGCAATGCGATCTCCATCATGGGACGAAACAGTCGGTCAGTGCCAATTTCGCATAAGACCTGCCAAATCCCATCGTAGTTCAGCTGGTGGGGCGAAAAGTCCGGAGGGGAATGCCACTCTTTGCTTCTACAACACCACAGCTCTGAGATGGTGGTGATCAAGCAGTTCATGGCCGCTGCGGCTCTCGTTGGGAGCGGCGTGGTGGCTGCCCCGTCGCTAAACATCTCTGCTTCAGTCTCCCTGAACTGGACCAACGCTCAGGCTGTCGCAGACCGACCAACCAAGTTCTGGTACTCGAGCATCGACCACAGCACTCCCCTTGTCCGCGGCTTTGCTCCCGACCTTGACGGAGATGTAGACTACGCCGTCTTCAAGGCCGTGAAACCCGGCGATGGGGCGAGTATCCAAGCAGCAATCAACTCGGGGACGAACGGTGCAAAGAGACACGGCCTATGGTTTGCTTCCCAGCCACGAGTAAGCAATCCATCTGACTCCCAGTTGGGAATGAAGGTGAAAGAATGCTGACAGATGAGCTTTTTAGGTCGTGTACATACCGCCGGGTACATACGAAATCTCCGAGACCATCCGCATGAACACTGATACAATTCTTATGGGCGACGCAACCGACGTAAGAAAGATGACCCTCTCCTACTTGAGTAGAAGAGTCTGAATGCTGATCACGTTGTGAACCCCTAGCCACCCGTTATCAAAGCGTCTTCGAGCTTCTCCGGGGATCAAACGTTGATCTCTGGCCAAGACCCCGCGACTGGTATCTCCGGCGAGCTTTCGTTCGCTGTCTCCTTGAAGAACCTCATCCTCGACACCACCAACATCGCCGCAGGCCAGGCCTTCACAGCACTCTGGTGGGGTGTTGCCCAGGGAGCCCAGTTGCAGAATGTCAAGATTCGAATGGCGCCGGCAATCAGTGGCAAGGGGCACAGCGGTATTCGTCTCGGTCGCGGTTCGACTCTCGGGGTCTCGGACGTTCGTATCGAATACGGGCAAAATGGTATCTGGTACAACGGGCATCAGCAAGCTGTCTTCAAGAGCATCTACTTCTATCAAAACGCTGTCGGGATGCTCATTGACGCTGGTGCCACCATCAGTATTGTCAACCCAACCTTTGATGGCTGTGGCATGGGCGTGTACCACGTCGGCGGCAACCCTTGGATTGGTCTGATCGATGCCACATCCATCAACTCCGGAACGACTCTCAAGACCACGGATTGGCCCAACTACGTGGTCGAAAACCTGCGTGTCATCAGTGGCACAAGCAAGAACACGGTTGAAGGACCCGGTACCTTCGTTTTGGGAGCCAGATCCTACCTAGCCCAACTCTCGTACGGCAACACCGTCGGCCGAGATCCGATCTACGGCCCCGTTGAAACGGCGCAGTTGAATCGTCCAACTGCGCTGGCCCCTGGACCCGATGGCCGCTATCCCTACCTCCCAGCACCCAACTACGCCGAGCTCAGTGTCCGAGACTTCCTCAACGTCAAAGACCCTCTCCAGAACGGAGGCCACCTCGTCTTCGGCGATAACACCCGAGACGAGTCCTCTACTCTCAACGCCATCCTTCGTCTCGCCGCTCGCCAGAACAAGGTAGCCTACTTCCCCTTCGGCAAGTACCGCATCGACTCGACTCTCTTCGTTCCCTCCGGCTCTCGTATCGTCGGCGAAGCGTGGGCAACCATCACAGGCTACGGCTCCTTCTTCAAGGACAGCGCTCGTCCTCAACCGATCATCAAAGTCGGCAACCCCGGCGATGTTGGCACCGCTCACATCCAAGACATGCGCTTCACCGTATCGGACGTGCTTCCCGGAGCCATCATCGTGCAGTTCAACCTTGCCGGCGCGAAGCCGGGGGACGTGGCAATCTGGAACTCGCTGGTTACGGTCGGAGGAACGCGGGGAGCGAAGGCGTTAACGGACAAGTGCGTCAACCCGGAGACAGACGAGCCGTGCAAGGCCGCTTTCTTGGGTATCCATCTCGCTTCGACGTCGTCCGTGTATCTCGAGAACGTGTGGAACTGGGTAGCAGATCACATCGCCGAAGAACCGCTATCGCCGGGTGGGAGCAACATTGCCGGAAAGGGTGGGGTGCTCGTCGAAGCGACCAAGGGAACGTGGCTGCACGCGTTGGGATCGGAGCACTGGTGGCTGTACCAGCTCAATCTGCGGAAGGCATCGAACGTGTTAGTGACATTGTTGCAAAGCGAGACCAACTACGACCAGGGAGACAACGCGGTGCAGGTGGTGCCGCACCCGTGGACGCCGGACGTGGAGGGATGGGGTGATCCGGACTTTAGCTGGTGCGCAGGACAGGAGAACGAGAAGAGGTGTCGGATGGGGTTTGCGAACTACATCAACGGAGGGAGCGACATCCGTACCTACGCCAGTGCCTCGTGGGCCTTCTTCAGCGGGCCGGGATATCAAGGGTGCGCGGGGCAGTATCAGTGTCAGCGGTATATGCATTGGGTGGAAAAGACACCGGCCAATTTGGAGGCGTTTGGGTTGTGCTCGAAGGATACGTGGGCAACGTTGAGGTTGGAGGATGGAACCGAGATTGTGACGAACGAGGGGTTCACTGGATCGTGGTCTGGATCGGGAGGCGACGTCGGCAGGTACACTCCGCAGGCATCGTGAAAGAAACCGAAAATGCTGAGGAGTCGAGGACAGGAAATCACGCCTCTAGTAAAGTATAGGACGCATGAATTCAAGGGCGACATGCCTTCCAATGAGAAATAAAGACATGTCCGGTCTCGGAGTATGAAGGATGTAGCTTCCTCTAAGGCGTTGTAAAGCTATTCCCACACATGTTGTCGTTTTTTTTACTGTCTTTTCAACGGAAGGAAGGGCTTGGTTCGACTTCTGCAAGCTGGTTCAGGCTGTCCATGGTTGATTTTGTTGGGACCCTCCAACTCTGCAAAGTGGGTGGCAGCAGTGCTGAATGCACACGTGACACCTGGCCCTCGAGCATTGGGATGATTATGTGCTTGGGGTTTAAAAGGAAGGTGCTGTTGGTAGTAATGTAACCAAAAAATGGAAGAATGGCCGAGCGGTGTGATGGAGCACACGTACCGTGGTTGCTCACAGGGATGGAGTTAGCGGGAGGTGGCACTGTAGCCAGGTGAAGAACCCTGCTAAGGACGCTGGCTTGTAGCGCGCTATGGTGGTGGAGCTGCCACCTGCTATACTTGGACCCAGCAGAGCAACTCAACGGTAAGGTCCCCGGTTCGAATCCGGGCTCGGCCACTTCCTTCTCTTTTTTTGCACTTTTTTTTGCCTTTTAGACTTCTACTACTTTAGGAGCTCGCTTGTCTTCCTTTTGTGCAGGCTTTTTTGTTCTAAAGATTCCTGCTTGTCTCCGTTATTTCCTCCTTCTTAATCTACCTCCTAAGCCGGAGTTATTATACCTCCCGGATGCCACCCCTATTATAGTCATCTAGGTAGTCAACGGACCTGCGGTAGTCGTAGCTAGAGTAATTGTAGCCAGAGGCATCGCAATTAGGGCACCCGCGGTAGTCTGGGCCCGGGTTATTGTAGCAGCTGGGGCACTACCTAGAGGTAGGATAGGGATTGGGATAGGAGTCTAAGATTTGCAACTGGCGGTACATCCTTGTTCCACCCAAGAACTACCTACCATATACTAGATCCTACACATAGGTTCTTTTCCCTTCTTCTTCCCTTAATCTCTGTGGAACAGTGCCACACTTGCTTTCGATGTCGTTTGTTCCAGCCTTCACGATATTTCCTTCAAGAGGATACGTAACCGCATCGAACAGGGGGCAGTTACCCCCAGGCCGTGATCCTGATTTTCATTTACCATGCCACATATCGCAAGTGCTCTCGCCCTGGGGTGAGGAGTAACGTTGCCCATCGCGGACTACCAAGCCATTATGTATGGGCAGGTAGTAGCGGGAAAGCTTTTCGTGTTCCCATCGCATCGCTACCACGTTAGGAACCGCCTTGCCAGCTTGATCGGTGTTGATAAAAACGAGGCCGCGCAACAATGCTTCGCGTTTCTCTGCTCCCTCCTTTCTCTTCCTTGTGCTCTCAGTACCGTTTCCGTTTGTATAACCTGTTGTTCCTTCTGTTGGCTTTGCCCACGAATTTTCTTTTCGCTTTCTTGTCTTTGTCTTCTTGTGTGGCTTTTTTGCCACCCTTTTTCACGGTACTGCCCCGTTCTTGCCTTGCCCCCATTCTTCTCTCTTTTCCCCCTGTTTTATCATTCCGGCGTGGTAGCCATGGCGCCCACCGCTGGTCCGAGTCAGGAGAGAGGCAAAAGGAGGGCCATTGACGACTGGAGTGATGATGCAGTGGTGGAAGTGGCAGCACCGCCAAAACGCATCCGAACTCGCGGTAAGGCATTTTCGCCTTCCAAAAAGGGGTTTCATTTGTCTCCCATACCTATCCCGGCTGACACAAGCAGTTTTGAGCAGAATTCGGTCCCTTTTGCGGCACGGTATATGTCGCTGCGACGAAGGAGCAGGCCCTAAAGTCGGCGCTCGAGATCCAGAGATTTACAGAAAATGCATCGACGATGCAACTGGCACTGTGGTGTGATGGGTCCCACGAGCTTCGAGACAATAGCGGCGGCTATGCTGTCGTCGGCAAACGCCTACGGCCGAAAAAGGGACGCGAGGAAGTTGTTGCGAGGGGCTGGCCCGCTACCCCGATTGAGAGCAGTACTATGGCAGAAGGCCTGGCGATTGCGCAGTCAATCGCTCAAGCCATGGACGATCTTACCAAGTTCGACCAGGATATTGCCTCCCAGAAAGGCACGACGCGGGCAATAAAGGTTTCAGTTAAGATCTTGTCTGACTGCCGGGGCCTCGTTAATTCGATACAAAAGGGAAAATTTAACAACCCGATAAGGATAATAGGTTTCCAAATCTTGAAGCAATCAGAGAACTTCGAGGAAAGTCTTCGGAGTTTGTTCGAATAGCGCTACATTATTGTGGATAAGTTGGCCTTGCATTGGGTCCCCGGGCATGAGCCGAGGTTGCCTTTGCACTAGCAGGCAGATAAACTCGCGGTTCAGTGTCGCTTGGAGGGGAAGCCGTTGCTCCGCTTGGATAGTCGGGAGGCACCATAGGATGGGGCCTTGTCTGTTTATGAAGAGCTTGAAGTACGAAAGCAGGAGGAGGATGAGAAGAAGACTGATGAGCAGGAAATGCCTCAGATCAACCCGGACGAGAGGAAGAAGAAAAGAAAAAAGGGTAAAAAGAAGGGGAAGAAAGGTGGCGGTAAGAAGGGTAGAAATGGGAAGAAGAAGAAGGAGGAGAAGGAGGAGGGGAAGGAGGATAAAGAGGCGGAGCACGAGAACGAGAA
Source organism: Neurospora terricola FGSC 1889 (assembly GCA_009805285.1). NCBI lineage: Eukaryota > Fungi > Ascomycota > Sordariomycetes > Sordariales > Sordariaceae > Neurospora > Neurospora terricola. Next base: position 16,599 of record RANZ01000341.1, on the reverse strand, counting down.
GGAGAAGAAGGAAGAGCAGCGGGTCGAAACCCGTATCCACGAAGATAAGAAGAGCAACGGAGAGCAACTCACTTGGCCGATCCCCTCATTTCATTCCCAAACCTTGAGAGAGGAAGCAAGGAGACAATATGAACAAGAACCAAGCGATAGGGATGCCTATTTCCCAGACCCAAGGCGTCTCAGACAAGAGCCCTACCACCATCAATGGCTGGATCAAATCCAGCATAACCCGGACCCCTTCTTCTGGGATCGGGAACGTGGTTGGGGCCACCAGTTCACGGGGCGCTGGCGTTGGGACCCCGCTTCTTACCAGTACATTTGGGAATGGGACCAAGCGGTACACTTCAATCATCAATGGCAGTATTGGCACTATCGAAATGGGTGGGCTTGGCCCAACAACCACTCCTGGTCTGCACCAAGATGGATGTAGGTTTGGGGGAGGCGGGCGGACTGAGGAGAGGACTGGGGCGGTGTTTTTTTTTTTTTTTTTTTTGACTTAGGGAACCACTGTCGCCATGCGTTGGTCAGCATTTTTATCTGGCTCACATTTACGGGTCGGGAAGTGTTGGGATCAAAGGTGAATGGGCACGTGAGGATGACTCGGGAGGGAGTAATGGCACGTCTAGTGGGGGATATGTCCGGAACCAAACGCATAATATCCTTGAGCCATGGGGATGACTTTAAATTCCATCCTTTTATCGGCTCGGCTTTGATTCCATCCAAAGTTGCGATTGACTGCTGTGAATCCGGATGACCTTTGTTGCAATGGTTCCACGGTTTGATGATGTTGCGGTTGGCCGTTCTTGAATGAAGATCTTCCGCGTGGGGTCAAGTAACCCTGGGAGGAAATGTTGGGAGCGCTGGAACGAACTGCAACGAAGCGTGGGTATGATTAACTGGGTGTTGTCGGAGACGAAGCGTAGCTTTTGGCTTGAGGAAACGCACTGCCACCCCATATGACAGGCAATCTGATAATTCACAGGACGGCATCCGAGAAGTGCAATAAAGAATCGGAGATCGGGATGGCGGACGCGAATGAGAAGGAGACAAGCAGGGAGGAGATGGGACACGAACGTAGAGGTAGTTATAATGTTTAGAACGGAAAAGGCCGTTGTGCGCCCACCAACACCGTCATCCGTGCCTGGGCCGCTACTATGCCCCCTCCAAGCCTCTCTACGTCGACCTGCCGAGAAAGCGGGCCCCTTCAGGCAAAAAAGAGAAGGATCTGTTGGCCGGTCGAACCGGGACCTTACCGACAGGTTAGAGGTACATACTTGAACTACATTAGTAGGTCCGAGTTGTGATAAGCAGCAGCACCCGTACAGCGCTATACAGGCCCACTACAGGCCCAATGCACTAACAGTGCACCGGCCGTTTCGACCCCCTGTAAGCAAATGCGGCCAGAGACATTGCGATCCATGTCCCCCGCTATTTGGGTACTCCCGCAAGTGGAGCTCTTCCGAATCATGACCCCCATCTTCGAGCTGTCCAGCAAGGGGTACCTTCCATGTTCTCAAGAAGAAGGAAAGAGCCAGCACCGACTTCAAAGCTCTTATCCGACCGCCTTGGATCTTTTGTTTCCTCTCTGTCTTTTCTCTCTATGCTCACCAGCTCCCAGCAAGTTATCAACCTCGCCATCCAAGCAACCTCCATCCAGCATTGTCAAAGACGAACCCCGCCCTGACTTGACCGTCGAGGACCTTTTCTTTCCACTCTGTCTTTTATTCTCCGTACTATCCGGTTCGCATTCCCCTCCTCCGTCTTTTCGCCTTGCATGCGCTCTTCAGCTAGCAACAACATCGGTCTGACATTGTCGAATGAATTAACTCAGTGCCCTTTCTGATTTTTCTCCTTGTTCTTTTTTTCCGTTCTTCGAGTCTCGAACGTTACCACCATGCCTCCCAATACCCGCAAAAACCTCCCCGCAACGGAAGCGCCAAGGAAGAGAACGGCCGTCGACGATGACCGTGACGACACAGTGGCCGAGACGCAGACAGCTCCTAAGCGAGTAAGAACGTCAGGTAAGATTTACGTTCATGCTTATACACTCATAACAGTACGCGTCTCCATGGACCGTAGCTGACGTGCATCGTGGTGCTACACAGATACCGGGCCTTTTGGGGACCCGCTCCCATGGGCCACAACGCGTCCTCGGAAGGCCATCAGTCCCTTAGACGCCGAAGGTCTTCCGCTTCCGCTCACGGCTCCACCCATAGCGAACCATTCGCCGCCGCCGCTACTACCGCCGCTGAGGCAAAGCATAATGATCGCTACGAAGGAAGTAGCTCAACTTGTCGAGTCCCTCCCCACTCTCTCAACAACCGACCGTCTGCCCAAGATATCGGTCAAAATCTTGTCAGATGATCGGGCTCTGGTTCTTAAGGCCGCCAAATCGACCTGGAAAGGTTCGATTCAACTCCAACTCGTCGGCAATGCTATTTATCAAAAGGCTAAAGAATTCGAAGAGAAATTTAAGAGTCTGAATAAATGTACGGTGGATATAAACCTGATTTGGGTCCCTGGACATACTAAAGTCCTCAAACGCAACATTGAAGCCGACAAGCTTTCAAGACGGTGCCGGGAGGACTGGCGCAGGTACTACCTTAAAGATAACCAAGAGGTCCGGTGGGATGGAGAAGTCAGCATTTATGACGAGATCAACTGGCCAGGCAAGAACAAACGCCGCACCAAGAAGAAGGGGAAGAAGAGAAGAAGAGGGAGCACGAGACCAAGGAAGAAAACAACAAGAAGGAAGAAAACAAGGAGGGAGAGCAGGAGAGCACAGAGAAGGTCATGGGTAGTGTAAGAGAATAGGAGTGGGGGATTTAATAGTAGTGTATTTTCGAGCATTCAAGGGAATATAACTGCTTCTATCAGACTATCATAGTGCCTTTGCGTCTGAGCTGTGGAGCAGACTCTAATCATGATCCATTCCTTTAGGCTTGCGTTTGGCTTCCTCTAACGCTCAAATATTCCTCCGAAGTCAGTATGCGTGTTGGGACGATGGCGTTGTTAATCCACATCTTCGCCGCGCCCACTGGTACGGACGGTGACACTTTCATTCATGAAGTGAGGTTGATAGCGGGGTAGAGTTGACAGTGGGCCACGGCGGGATAACGTGCAAGCATGTCGATGGATAAGTTGATAACAGCGCTGCTGCTAATTCTTAGTCACCTGTGTTAGCGCACTATGTAAGTTGATGCAAGCGGTGCCACATCCGAACCGGGTATCCCTGGCGAGCTGGGGGGAACCGCCAACGCCAAATCCAACGACACAGCAGGCCTCACTGTCAAGCCAGCTACACATCAGGTACACAGAAAACAGACAAACTCACCACGCGGGAAACCAAAAAGCCCATAACTCAACATCTTCAAGATGTTTGTACCAAATACAGAGGCTTGCTTCCACGCCCACTGTCTCATTTCCGTTGTCGATGTGCCATAGGATACTGTCGTGAAGGGTACCACAACGGGATTATAGGGAGGGCATGAGGGACGGAAGGCCCTTTCTACCCAGTAGGCTAAGTTTTAAAAGGAAAGCTGTTTACCAACGGAAACTAGACACCGAGTCGATGCTAGATGTCTGAAGTAGGTGCCCGGTTGAAGGAAACGCTCTTATAGGGAGCACAAGCCTGCCAACCACCAAAGCAGTTGCTATAACTGTTGATGTGGTGGACTAGGCGGGTCACGGTGGAGGTTGTTGATATTGGCTAGCGGGCGGGCAGGTGGATGAACAGACAAACTTCGGCTTTGCAGGTCGAAGAGGGCATTCACAATACAAAGGAAGGGCGAGACTTCTCGCGCCAGCAGATAAAGGCAACTGTCAGTGGATCACTAGATCGAACCGGCAGCCCAAAAAAGGAAGAAAAAGACAGGAAAGAAAAGAATCCTTGAGCTACTTGCTCGATTGATTGACAAAGCCCAGAAACGACCCCCGACCAGYCATCTAGCCTAGCTAGATGGCTGCCTGGCTTTTCCCCTATGCGACATAGCACCTGATCCACGCCTCAAATTCCGCCCATTTCCTGATCGACATCACCTTCCTGGAGTTGTTTTAGAAATAGGATGTACCACTGTTGGTAGCATCCCTGAAACTCTGCTGACAACTGGTTCCAGACCTGGATATCCCGGTACTGACAGGCCCATTGTTCCATGCTGATTTCCTGACCTTCGTGATGGGCTTGAAAGAGGAGGTTGCTCTCGCCGCTGTGGATGTTGTAGTCATTGGAAGCTTGCTGGTGCCACTGGTTCTTGACACCGTTCTCTTCAAACTCATTACCGAGGCGTGGTTCATAGTCGTCGTCGTGGCCCTCGGTACCCTCTTCTCCAGTGACTCGTGGTTGCGCTTGCTCACGAAGATCTAGCAGTTCCCGAGAAAGTGTCTGGATTACGGAGTCCCAGTGACGGCACGGCCGCTCTTCTCCGCCGACGGTAAGTAGGGGCATCGTAGTCTCGGAAACTTTGCCAGCTACCTCATCAGCCCTGCGATGAAGCTTCACCTTGTCGACGTGGCCGGGGACCCAGAGCAGCTGCAATTTGACCTCAAGTGGTGAATTGCGGCCTGCGAATCGTTCCCGGAATCTCTTGGACCAGCGGTAAACGGAAGAGATATGGTCGCTCTCTTTTGACATGGTGTCCTTTATTCCTGACAGATGCTCGAGGGTGAACATGCCATCGTTGAAGATCTGGACCTGGACCTTCGATTTGGTCTTCGGCGGCAATTGTCGTTCGAGTGTGGTTAGTTCGGTGATGGCCACTTTGATAGCCTGCTTGATTGCTAGTAATTCACAGGCGTTGCTGGTTTGGTGAAAAACAGGCCAGCCAGCCGCTACTTCGCAGCCGTGATCGCCAGTGCCTGGGGCATAGCGTTTGAACGCGACCGCGTAAGCACCAACAGCACCGCGCCGTGAGCCATCGGCAAAGATTGGGAGGGTAATGTCTGTCGATGTTGAGACCATGCGATGTGCACGGCATGCTGTTTCGATGGCCTTCATTCGGTCTTTTTCGATGATGATCTCGCCGCAAAAGTGCTTTGGATCGAGGACCCGGAAGCCTGAAGTCAGGAATACTTGTCAGCAGACTGTCTCGCGCTGGTAGCTCGAGGCACCATGCACCTCAACGCACTCACATGTATTCGGTATGGTGGCAGTCCTCCTGTATTCCGACTGTGACATCATTTTCCTTTCCTGTGTCTTCGAGAGTATTGCGTATTGCAACTGAAGCTGGTGTCGACTAATGAACACAGTTAAGGACTCTCGTCGCAAGAACAGCGATGGAAGAGCTTTCTTCGTTACGAAGAGTGGTTGTATCGGAGGTGGGTGATGAACGCGAGGATGGAAGTCGCCAACGAACGCGATCGTTGGGTGAGTAACGGGTGAAAAGCGGGGGGGGAGAGACGGTACAAGCAGAAGCAGGATCTGTCCCGCCGTGACTCGTCACGCGTCGATCTCTGGGGGCGGGAGGTGTTGGCAGAAAAGAAAGGGGACCAACTTCGCCCCAATCCTGCATGTGAAGGTGGAAGCAAGACGAGATGAAACCGCTGCATGTGGAAGGTACAATGTATTATTTATAACCCTGACCCTAAAGTCTGACTGTAAGATTGACTGACTCTGGGATCAAGCGCTTCTTGCATCTTCTATTTTATATGCAGAAGCCAAATGCAGGCGTTCACTTCAGAGTCATGCTACCGTTTAAACTCGGGCCATTCTTTTTCAGCTAACAGGGCCTAACTGACAGAATCTATGCATTAGGTGCCTTAGGGTTTGGGTTTTGCAAGAGATTCGAGCAGTCTGCAATGCTTGAGGTGCCTCGAATGTACTGAAGATGCGACTAGACCCTGTTAGCTGAAAACGAACGGCCCGAGTTTATACGGTACTTGTATCCTCTGTGTAGGCCGCTCATACTGCAGAGAGTCTGAGAAGCAGCGCAGTGCAGCATTTGGGCGTTGCGCGAGAACATACATGTAACTACCTTATCAAGGCCATGAGACCATAGTGTGAGTAATACAGGCTTTGCAGTAAGGTCTGTCCCACCAGCATTGTCACGTGGGCAGCCAGCCCGCACTACTATATATTTTAGCCCTCCAACATTCTTTTTCCCCTTCTTGTCTAGCTTAGCACAATCAACACACTTCTTGCCCACGCTACGACACCTTCACTGTACCGTCCTTGCACTATTTTCCCACACTACACACCAGATTTTCCGCGATCTCGTCGTTGTCCAAAACCGTTCTTCAGCTTTGGCACCAGTGAGAAAACCAGCCTTTTTGCACTTCCAACTCAATCAACAACTGCTCGATCCAGCAGAGCTACAATGGCGCCGCCTGCAGCTCCGAAAGCGGAGCAAATCCCCAACGCCGGTAAGTTAGGGCGCACTCTCCATCCCCCGCTCAGCGCGGCTCCTCCGCCGTTGACCAGGTCACGCTTTAACAACTTCGATGCCCCATTCCGATCCCGCTCGGGCGTCCTGTATAAGGACAGACACGCCTGGACCGTGCTCGTTCGCAACGAACTCGAGGCCGAGTTTGAGCGCGAGCGCTGCGACGCCTACAAACACAGATCCGACCGATCCATAAACTCTCGTCCCAGCGCCGACGAAGAGGATAGGCACCAGGAGCCCACGATTGTCCACGGACAGCGCCGCAAGCGCGAAGACGACGACGAGGAGGAGGAAACCGCCGCGGAGCGATTCACAAAGCGCCGCAACATCAACGTGGACGCGGAGAAGCGCCCGTCCCAGCCGTCCTCGACCTCGGACCAAACCCACGCGCATCCCCAGGCAAATCCTCATGCGGCTGCCGCGGCTCCCCAGGCGACTTGCCAACCCGTCTACCCGTACAAGTTCTCATTCCCCGACGACGGTCCCTGGCACCAGGCCATCTCCAACCAGGTCTACAAGAAAGTCTACAGCGAGATCTACGACGTAGCCTATTTCAAGGCGTACAACCTCGCTTACAACGATAGCTTCAAGGTCGGCTACGACGATGGCTACGCGGACGGCGATCATGATGTTAACAACCGTGGATTCGAGGACGAAGACTATTATAGCTACAAGAAGTCCTATCCTATCTACTATGCGGAAGGCCAGGAATTTGCGAGTGATAGTGACGACGATGAGGAGGATGAGTTAGGAGAGTCGACGGTTAGTAATAAGGAGAATAGTTCTGAGGATAGCCGCGCAGACGGCTGTCATGATGGCAATAACCGTGGATACGAGGACGGATACCGTTACGGCTACAAGAAGTCGTATCCAATTTACTATGCGGAGGGCCAGGAGTCTGCGAGGGATATGGTGAGTAGGGAGGATAAGTTAGGAGAGTCGACGGTTAGTAATGAGGAAACCAGTTCTGAGCGTTCTGAGGACGAGGAATAAGAGAGTAGGTTCGGGAACAGCATCAACGACGCGGGTCATCCCTGCCGACCGATTACTCATGTGACAACATCTCGGCGGCACCGGAATAGCAAAAAGCTATGAGGGTCATTGTCCTTTTCTCAGCAACACCGTGAGGCATCGACCAAGGAAGTGGGGTTCTACAACTGATGTCCTTGTACTGGTATCGCAATGGCCGGCCAGGCATTTACGGTTTAGATGAGGGGGCGGCGGCCGATTCACACTAGACGCTCCGCTGGATGAAGGCCTGGAAACACTTGCTGGATGTAACTTTGCTAAGAAGGACAGGGTATGGGTTTATAGCGCATCAACTATTGCAGTAGGAAAGGACTGAAGATGACGAGACAAGACGTTGCCGTATTGCTAGCTAGTCTAAAGTTGCCTCGCGTGTATTATAGAGGTAGTACTATGAAGTTGATCCAAAACCTCTGTGTCTGTCTCTCCTCTCTCTTTTCCTTTCCAGTGCTAAGTGTGCCGTTTTTACATCCCACGGATTACTCGTTGTTTCCGTTTGTTAGGTTTGCTGACTTGGATATCCGCATGTGAACGAAGCAAATGATTGCGTACATTGAGGATTTGTGTTGTGAGGAAGATTGAAGGAGAAACGTGTCAAAGAAAAGATTTGTAAAATGCGTCCCTAGTGAAGACAAAAGTCGTGCGATTGATGCTAGCATCAGAGAACCAAGCTCTGCAAGCAGGGGGAGTTCTGTTGGTCACCACACCGCTGCCAAAGAGAGGTTGCACGCCAAAGAGCATGAAGGGCAAAGGACTGGCGTTCTGTGTTTCAAGCGCCTCAGAATCCTCACGAGGAACAAATTTCCTGTGGAACTCACAAAAGCATGTCTGTATGAATGCAACTGGGCACGAACATCATAGGAACACATTTGGTAATATTTGCAAAGTGTACGTGCACAGGTGAAAGTTCCTTTGGAAGGAACAAGAAGGGTGCGGGGGTGAGGGGTATATAGGTTGGTCGAACGGCCAGTGCTTTCAACAACTTTCAAGGGCTCTGTGGTCGAGTGGCGTGACGCGCAGCTTGTCAAACCACACCGGGGCTTGGGGAATCGCTTGACCTTCGTTCTTTGTAGCCTATGGATAGCCCCCGAGTAGTGCTTCAACCTGGCGTCTTCCGGCTACGCAAATAAGGCTCTTCTACTCCTTTCCAGGCTGCTAAACGTCCCGCGTTCGATTCACACCCTTGCCATTATTTTTGACCTTTTTTTGTTTTCCACCCACCGTGCATCTTCTTCATCCGCTTATTCAAGTTGAGATGTTGGTAGAAAGTTCGGTTTCTTCCAAGCTACCGCAATTCTTATTTTGGCATTGGGAGAACGCGGTCTTGGTAGCTGTAACCAAGAACTTTTCGGCCGTCGTTCTTCCTACTCCCTACCTTAGGTAGGGAACCAGGGGCAGATATTATGCTTCCATTTTTTTCAGCCTGTTCAGAGTCTCAGTTATGCGTTACAACAAGATGTCCTCGGCGCTCGGCCTCTGTCAAACATTGTTGTGTCGGTGCGGCCCGCCCATTGACACCAGGCATAGCACTGCCGGTGAGCCCTCCAAACTTCGCTCCTCTTGTCATAGTAATGACATGTGCTATATAAGCATGCATTCCGTGTTCTGTCTAGCGAACAGAACACCGTCTTTTGCTGGTGTTACGAAGTAAGGTAGTCATTGCACGCACTGCTCCTGTGACACCTCTCTTCCTCCTCACTTTCCCTCTCCTTTCTATAGGTGTTACGATCCAACCAGGGATTACTTATGTAAGCTAGACTAGATAGAACCAACGGACCAATCAGGTAGGACCCGAAGGCCCGAAGGCGCCGGGTCCCCGGGTCCGTGGTATCGGGACCCGAAAGGTTCGGGTCCCCGGGTCCGATANCTGTATAAAAGAAGGCCTCCCGGCCTTCGTTCTATACTGGGCTCTTCAGCAAGCAATAGCTATCACATCCTATCAATACCTTTTGGCTATTACTACCGTTGTTCTGATCCCAGCGATATACTCCTGTGCTTGTAACGGTTCGTCACATAGGACACTCACTTAATCATATCCACAGTTGATGTTGTTATTGTTGTCCTTGCCCTCACACTTTGCCATGTCGTCGGGCCCAATATTGCTTACATTTTCCAGTTCTGTTTTACTCCCTCCTTGACTTTTGACATTCTTACTCTTTATGACGGCTGAGATGGTCAAGGCACTATCATAGGGAAGGTGGGTGCAATTACTTGACCAGATTAACGTTCTCGGGGCGGGAGTCTCGGCGGCCGCAAGGTATATATGATGTGATCCCCGCGCCTCCCCTATCGTGCTTTCTACGATGGCATTCTTGTGTCCTCACTCAATTTTTCGGCCTTAAAGAGCCAAAGCAACACTGTCACACCAGCACTCGTTCTTCACTTTTCCAAGCCGTGACACTCTCGAACAAGGGTTCCATTACAGCATTTCGTTTTGTATGTTCTTGTCTTCTCTACAACTAGACTACCTGATTTCTTTCATGGCATTGTTGTTGCCCGTCCTTCCAGCTCGTGCACAGAGTGAAAACCACAAGACTTCTTATTAGCAAGATCGACGACATGACCTAAGCCGTTGACTGTGACTTCCTAGTGCCTCCGAATGTATTGGATCAGTCACGGACATATGGCCACGACGGGGAAATGGTGCCGGATACGCTCTCCTGTCTACATCTAGGCACGCCATTTCCACACGTGATTTTGTACCAGAGGTCAAGGTCTATACCAAGACCGTTAGGATCACTGACACCATCAGCTGCCCTCATTTTCATCCCATGTGTGCCCACTACGTTGGGTGTTGAATTAACGCGGCTCGACAGGCGCCACCTGTCACTGCCTGAAAGTTTCAGAGCCCTATCCAACCCAGAGCACACAATACCAATTGTCGGCAAAATTCTTTCCCGTCCTCACTAACTCGTCACGGACAACCAAAAATCGAAACTTCGCCTTCATCTTTTCGTCGCCACTTGCTGAGGTAGCCACAACTACACCAGCAACATCACAGTCTCTTGCGCGCCTACAGCGTACCTTGCGTTACAAACACCTCATCTCCAATCTATGCCCCAAATCCTCGTGCGCTCGCTACTCGCCATGTCTGGACTGAGGAAAAGTGGGCAACGTGACCGGACTGCTCGCGGAGCGCAGGATACGCCTGAGGATGTCGAGCTCTTTAGTAAGTTTTTGTCGGCGTGGATGAATGACGGTTTCAGCTTACCCACTGGCCACTTCGGTGATTATCTCCCGGTTACTGACCTGAGTTGTGATAACAAGAACTTCTTTTCACCTCTACCCTGACCGCCACCGTCTGTATTCCCCACGCAACTGACGAAATGCAGCAAAACCAAATCATTGCGCTAGCCGAGGGAGCCCAGCGTCGCGTCACAACTCCCAACGACATTTCGTTGGGACTATTTGTCTCAGCATCATGTGTCGAAGGGCATGAGCTCAAGGGCGCGTATTCGGTTGTCTTCAGGTAAATATCACCTGGCACAAGCGACCATGGTGAGCTGTTCCAGATGGGTTGGAACCAGCCTTGGGCCTCAGACTCACAAGCTGCGAACGGTCTGGCAATTTCTCAGGCAATCAGTATTGCAGACGCGAGATTGCGTGCAATTGCAGCCGGTCCGCAGGGAGCATTCTCGGGAAAGGCTAGGGTACAGGTTTTTACGACCAGCAACCTAACCCTTCGCCACATAATCAACCAGGCTCAAATTCAGGGCCCTCGCCAAGCCCTCCACACCAGAGTCTCGTCGCTTGTCCACCAAGAAGTACAAAAGCTCGCCGGTATTCCAGGAATGAGGGTCGAGCTGGTTCTTTACTGGCTCCCAGCCAAATGTGGCGTGACGAGCCTAAATGAAGCTTACAAGATTGCCATGGAATGCCGCAAACACGGCAGAAAGATGTTCTTCGTCGATGGGGAAGAGAGGCCCAGTGCGCAGATGCCGAAGTCAGTCTCCTTAATCATCAGAGATGCCCTGATCCGAGAACGTCTCCGGATCAACAAAGAACGGAAGACCGACGGAAAAGCAGCAGCAGCAACCGCAACCTCGACGGAGACAGCTCACACAACCAATGAGCCCGCCACATACGAGGATGCCCCAGCCTTGTCTCCTGCTGAGACTCCGAAGACCCCGAGCCAAGAGCCTCACGCAGACCGTCACGAGCTCCGCGACTCCTCTCCGGTGCCCGACGGCTCAGACCTCATGACAAAGGGAGAAGAGCAGGCCGACGAAGGTTGCCAGGCCCCGCTGGACGAGCAGGCGCTCGTCGATAGACAGCTCCTAATCGAGTCTTACGAGCATCACATTCGTTACTGTAGGGAGAGGGCCCTTCCAGGACGCAGCACCCGTGGCACTGAGCAGATATATAGCGGGATTGCCGATGATTATTGCGATTATCTGCGCGAGTTGGTTCCAGACCATCCGTTGGTCCAGGTACCGGACCGTCCGACGCATCCGTTGCTGGCTGCCCTCTTCTCGCCGTGAAGGGCATATCGTCTTCGCATTGCTGCAGGGGCAATTTGTACATCAAACTTTGTGTTGTTGGTGCCATTCGGGCATCAAATTTGTGTTGGTTCAGAGTTGTTGTCAGTCTTTTGGGAGCCTGATCTTGCTTCAGGCTTTTGAGCCTCACCAAGCAGCATCACAGCGTAGAGGTAGTCAAGGAAGATGGAATAGCTGATGAAGGGAATGTTCTGTGGTGGTTTTTGTTCTGTTAGCGGGCATGGAGTATGGTGTTATCCCGGTCTCTTTCTGTTCATGAGATACCCGGACTTCAAAGAGAGTCCACCATGCATGTATGTAGTTTTGAGTCCTGTTTAGATTATTGTATATATTTATACCACTCCTCTCACTCAAGAGATTTCCGTTCAGTCGTCACCCTCCGTGCACCCACCCCAAAACCTACGGGCACCCAAATTTGACAACCTTCCCAATTTTTCTCGAATGTCGGCCATGCCCATACTACTAGCTAAAAGCCTAAAACTACCTATCACTAGAGGTAGCTTTCTAGGCCAATTTCTGATCCTTCTATCTCCTTTTGCATCTTCTTAAGAAGGATGTTAGTCATATTTGAGAACGTTGCAAAGCCCGGACGCTGTGAATACAAACCCAAGGTTGGCAACGTTTCAATAAGGTAGCCTATGTGAATCTCAAATCGGCATCAGAAAATTTATCAACACTAGATCCATTAGGTCACTAAGTTCCAAAATAGTAGTAATAGGTTGGGTAGACATGTTGAGCAGTGTTTGGAAACTTGGTGAACTTTTGAGTGCGAGGAGGCAAAGGGGTGGGTGCACGGAAGGTTGCCTACAGGTACTCTTTCGAAATGCACAAAGCTCCTTGCAACCATACCATACACTACACTAACTGACACTATTGTCAAGGAGGAACCGCGCTGGTCTATAATGTTTTCACTCATGTGCCTTTATGTTGTTAGCTAGTCACAACATTCCACTTGTTGACTTGTGATAGTATTGTTAGCAGTTTGATACGAAGGGGAGAGATCCATCGCTCTGTAAACCTGCAGCACTGTCAGACACGGTGAGATTGTCGAGTATAATGTTGAGAGCGTTAACAGCATCATTGAGGCTCGTGCAGACATCTTTTATAGGTAGGCACACTGTATAAGGAGGGTAAAGAGGTTCAGCAGCGTGCTACAAACCTGATACAAAGTGAAAGCCGTAGCGCCCAGCCTACTTCTCCTTGTAGGTACAGTCCAATGCTGGTTGGTTTGTTAGCTTGGTACTCTGAGTCAGACCTGTCCTCATCTGTCGGAAACACTGCAAGGTCACTAGAAAATGCGTGAGGTCAAACCGAGAATGCATTACGTATCTATGTATAACAAGCGTGTCAAGAATAATGTCAACCTGAAACCCTCCGAAACACATAAGCTGGATCTAGAAACACCTATGCGAGTTTACCAGAGAAGCCTGAAGCTAACGAACCTTCCAGGGGTGTCTTGTATTTTGTTCATCGACCGAGAGAAAGACTTATAACATAGATTGAGTGAAATAGAAGTTGACTTCAAGAGGAATAAGTTTGTGCTACTTGATGCCGAAAAAGCAGGAATTTTCTTAGAGGTAACAAGATCAAAGGTCATCACAGGAGACAAGGTTTTCAACAGCAAAGTGTCTGGAAGCAATGAATGGATTAAACGAAACATGAGCGACTGAAAGCTATGTTAATACATAGTAGAGTCTCTAGAAAGCAGGGGTATCTCGTACAAGGAGAAGAAACCGGACAACGCCAAACTCCATGCTCGCGAGGAACAAACAGCAACGACGAAACACTCTGAGCAATAAGGTAATCAAGGGTCTCTTACACAGACCACTGACCGCCGGGGCTTTTCAGTCAGAAACTATGCCTCGGGCAATCCTCAAAGTCCTCCGATAACCACAACACACCATACAAGTCTGATAACACCATTGCCCCCGAACCCAGACAACGCCGAACTCCATGCTCCTAAGCCGTGCGAATAATGACAGAAAGCTTTAGAAGAACCACTGAAACGTTCTTCACACGCCAAACGCCACACAGCTTTGATCGCTCGAAAACTTCGCCTCGGTTGAACACCAAAGCCCTCCTCCTCCAACATGAACGCAACATGACATAACACACTACAAAGTCCTGATATCCCAAGCCCCCCAAACCCCAGCGACACGGACAAGAACGAGCAACCACCTTAGGGAGAGAAGGCGTGGAATAGGGAGGGGTGGTCACGCGCCAAGTGGCGCAACTCCTTGTCCTTCTCATCCGCCAGCTTTTGCCGTTGGCTTATGTCCACACGCAGGGAAAGGATTTCATCCTCCAAGCAGTTGATGCGGGCTTGCTTCGCCTCATGGGCACGCACAAGGGGATTTTCAGGCGCCATCAGGCGAAGCTCCTTGAGGTAGACTTCCTGCCAAAACTCCAACACCGGTTCATCCCTATGTCCACGCATCCTCCTTTCCCGCATGAACCGAATGCACTGCTTCACAACATGCTCCTCCATTAGATCCTCCTCCTCCTCAAGTGTCGCTTCGGTGCTGTTGATGGTGGGACGGGCCGGGCCGAGATCGCGCCACCACATTGGCTTGTTCGTGCCTGGAAAGGGGATGGCTGACACCATGTCGGGATGGCCGCCCATCGGAGGGGGCTCTGAGGTGTAGGGCTCGGGGTGGCTGGGGTGGGAGGGCTCGGGGGAGGGCTCAACGGAGTCGTAGACCTCGAGGTCTGAATCGTAATAATCCTCGGGGTCGGAAAAGGAGGAGACGTATGGCTCCGGGCAAGGGTCGTATGATTGAGCGTACCACGAGTCTTGGTATCGAATACGAGAAGTGATCGGAACCCTGGCTGCTGCTGATTTCTTGTCCGACTTCTTTTCGTGATCCTTGTTTTTTTGGACAAGGGCGTGTTCCACATCGAGATACACCGGTGGAGGCATCTCTGCAGCTGGTCTGGCTTCACCGTCCAGGGTGAACATGTTTTGCTCGCCTTCATGTTGGCGACATGTGATGGCAGCGAGCTTGGCGGACAGCTGGCTCTGAAGGCAACATTTAGCCGGTAGCCAATAGAGGTGTAAATCGACCTTCAAATGGGGAATGTCCCCAAGCTTGTGGGAGTGTTCGAATATCATGGCTTTGATTGATCTCCATAGTTCCTCGTGAGGAGTCCTGCTCGTCCGGTTGTTGTTGTTGATTGCGATCTCGCGGAGCATGTCAAAGACTCCCGTAAATATCTGCACCGTGGCAAGCTTCGGACAACCTGAACTAGCAGGGAGGGTGCACAACCGCTGGCGGGCAACAACAAGCGCCTGGACGACTGCCAGAGCCTCTGTAACTGAGTTTTCCTTGAGTAAGGTTGAACGCCACGCCATCTCAGCTTGCTTTCCATGATCGTCGGTATTTGGCGACATCTCGGTGAAGACCACCGAGTAGGCCCCGGCAGTCTCCAGCTTCGGGTCGAACACGCAAGACGCGGATGTAAACAAGGCCAACGTAATTTCGCCGGGGGTTGCGACCCGCCTTTCGAATCTCTCAGCGATGGTGATAATGTGACGCTTGGATGCCTCGTCCTTAGCTTCAGGAGCGTGGACTTTGCCGCGAAATTCAGTGTAAACGCCAGGCCCTTCTTGCCACGGAATTTGTCAGCAAACGTGAAGCGGATGTGAAATGTATTAAGAGGACTGTTGCGATGCCTCGGCCAGAATGTGACTTACGAGTGGTATTGGATTCTTCTGGTCTGGCGAGCGCCCGGCCAGACGAGTTGACCCCGTCGCTCGCTTCCGTCACACTAAGCGGCATGCTGTATGTATTGCTAGGGATTTGGAAGACGCGCACAACTGAAATCGTCGCAATATCGGCGCGCAATTGTGGTTCGAGGTGATGGAAGTTTGCGCACTTGTTGAGATGCTACGAGGGGCAAGAAAGACGAGAACGCGCGGTCTGCAGTTGTTGTTTGCGAACTTCAATCGAGGGGTAGAAAAAAGTTTTTGTGAGTGAAGTTGTGTCCTGTGCGTAGAGTAGGGCTTTGCGGGAGGACTACCCAGGCTTCCAAGCCGGCCGCGTCATTCCTCAACCGTAGTAGATAAATGTGATGGCCCAAAATCAGCGGCATGAACATCGGATGAAATCTGGGCCTAGTAAAGTGGTAATGATGCAAAAGGAGCTAACAGAGCGTAACATGGTTGGTGACGGAGATGTGAGTTGTCCGAACTACGATATCGTAGAAGATGAATGGAGCGTGATACATGAATGATGAAAAGAACTGCTCCAACCAACGGAACTTGGTGAACTCGAAAGAGCTGGGAAAATAACGATGGAAACGGAAATGCATGTTCATTTTGTAGCGCAGTTGTAGTAACAAATGACACAAACTCGAACCAGAGTGGAAAAGTACGCCTGGAAAATTGAGTGCGCACCTCACTGCGTCCGGCGACGTGTTAGAGCGTAGTTAAGAATGGAGCTTAACTTGCCGCACTATCCCTTTGATAGGGGATAGAATGCCCGAAGGCTGGATTCCCTAAAAAGACCTTGTATTAAGGTATTCTAATTAGGAAAGATAATTCTTCAGAAGAAGAGGGAGCCTAGGAAGCCAGGCCATGCCCAGGTTATATACTGGGCAAGCCGGGCAGGCGACAAAGGTCTAAGGACCTTTGTCCTGGTTGTAAGAACCAGTCCTTCCAAGACTAAACTAGACTACTCTACAAGGTTCCAGAGGTA
>RANZ01000340.1:0-41625 GCA_009805285.1 Neurospora terricola FGSC 1889 | reverse complement strand
GGCGGGTGCCGGCCGTGTCCGCCTTTGCCGCCGCGCGAGGAGAAGCCGTCCYTCTTGTGGCGGACCATGGTGGTGATGGTTTGGGTTTCGTATGTGTGATGTTGTCGAGATAGCTTGTAGTTGGCGGACGTTTTATGTCGCAATCGGTAGTTCTGGCACGAGCACTGCCCTGTTTTTAAAAGGCAGAACTTGGATGAGTGGCGGGTGTCGCGGATATGTGCGTTTTGTGTTGGGCCGCGCGAGCTGCTGGCGCTACAAGGTCGAAGTGGCAGATGGCGAAAAAAGTTATCAATGCGATTTGAAGACCTTGACGACATCGAATTTGGGGTTGATGCAGGTGGGTTGGTGGGGTCCGAGTCCGCTGCGGAGTGATTGACATCTTCCCCGGATTCATGCAACTCACCGGTTGCTGCGAGATGGACATTCCGCAAGCGACTGCCGCGGTGGCGCCTCCGCAGCGCTTGGCGAATTGGGATGAGATGGAGGTGTTTTATTCATTTACAAGGTAATTATTCTTGTAACGCAATCTGGCCAAACAGGTGTGCGGCTCCACTTTCTCTTGCGCCCCAACGGCAGGCAACAGGCCCAACCCGTCCACAGCGTTGAGAGGGGTCCACGAGTCTAAGCTCCCCTGGCAACAGCCTGGCTCCCAGGCCTCCTCCTTCCGTCAGTCAGCGATCCCTCCAGTGGCATCAAGCTCAGGTGGACATTCCCGTCATTGTTGTCCAGAAGTTCGGATCGAATCAAACCTCCTGTCTATGCTGTACTCTCCTCAAACACCAGCGCACTACGCCAATCCCAACGGCAATACTGGAACAGAGCTTCACTAGTATACACTCCTCGAGCTTGACCGACCGAGGCTTGGATCCTGGCCGCCGACTTCCTTTGACCAGGCGACTCCCGCCAAGCTGCGCAATCTGGCCCCAATACCTCCTCGATCTCGTCAGTTTCGTCAGTCTCCTCACTCAGTCAGCACCCCTAGACTCCCCGAAAACGCCGGCAACATGGAGGCGGCGTCTGCCCGTTATGCGACCCGCGACCGGTGGGCCGAGATGGGCCGCCCGGCACCGTCCCAGCTTCAGCGCTTCATCACGGCCGCCTGCAGTCCCGACAACTACGAACCCAACTTGGCCCTGAACCTCGAGATCGCCGACTTGATTAATTCCAAGAAGGGTTCCGCCCCCCGAGAGGCCGCCGTGGCCATCGTCAACTACATCAACAATCGCAACCCCAACGTCTCCCTGCTCGCCCTCAACCTGCTCGACATCTGCGTCAAGAACTGCGGCTACCCCTTCCACCTCCAGATCAGCACAAAGGAGTTTCTCAATGAGCTGGTACGCCGCTTTCCCGAGCGGCCCCCGATTCGTCCCACCCGCGTTCAGCTCAAGATCCTCGAGGCCATTGAAGAATGGCGCTGTACAATTTGCGAGACGAGCAGGTATAAGGAGGACTTGGGCTTCATCCGGGACATGCACCGCTTGCTGAGCTATAAGGGGTACACCTTCCCGGAAGTCAGAAGGGAGGATGCAGCTGTGCTTAACCCGAGTGATGTAAGTGCTCCGTCCCTATCCCACTCAAGTTAGTGTTGAAGCATGTCTAACGTGTCTGTTACAGAACCTTAAATCCGTCGAGGAGATGGAAGAGGAGGAGCGCGAGGCGCAGTCCGCCAAGCTGCAGGAGCTTATCCGTCGAGGTACTCCCGAGGACCTTCAGGAGGCTAATCGACTTATGAAGATTATGGCTGGTTATGACACGAGATCCAAGGTCGATTACCGCGCCAAGGCGGCCGAGGACGTGGGCAAAATCCAACAAAAAGCGAGACTTCTCGAGGAAAGGTTAGAAGCCTTTAAACCAGGTGACAAGATTGCGGATGGTGATGTGTTCTCCGAGCTTGCCGCCGCCTTGTCCAGCGCCCAACCAAAGATCCAGAAGAT
This sequence comes from Neurospora terricola FGSC 1889, assembly GCA_009805285.1. NCBI lineage: Eukaryota > Fungi > Ascomycota > Sordariomycetes > Sordariales > Sordariaceae > Neurospora > Neurospora terricola. The sequence continues at coordinate 39,691 of RANZ01000340.1, read as the reverse complement.
GTGCGAGGAAGAATCAGACGACCATGAAGCAGTCGCAAAGCTTCTCGAAATCAACGACAGTATACACCGAACTGTGGAGAGATATAGGTTGCTGAAGAAGGGCGATATAGAAGGAGCCAAGGCATTGGCAAGCGGCGCGCCAGTTACGAGCACAAGCAACGGAAGCGGTAGTGGTGCTGGCAAGAGTGCGGCGCAAGAGTTGTCGCTCATTGACTTTGATGCTGAGCCGAGCGGAGGAGACTCAGCCAGCCAGTCGGCATCTCGGGGAGGAAACAGTGTCGAAAACGACCTGCTTGGCCTGTCGCTGGGTGAAACCAGCTCTTTTGGTCAAGGAGGCGGCATTGCGCTTGGGTTCGGTGCCAATACTAGTATGTCACTCGTTGCTATGCATGCAGATTCAAAGAGAGACCTTTACTAACACTTATCACAGACATTCCTGGACCGGCACTGCTCTCGTCCACTACGCAAAACAGCACCGCAAGGGGCCCCTCTCCTCAACCTGGCCCATCCTCTTTCAACAACTTCAACTCATTCGCATCACCAACTGCTTCCCAATCAAGCACTCCCAAGCCTCCTGCGTATACGGCATCCGCTTTTGCCGCGCCAGCTGCCCCGTCAACAGCGTCCAACGACCCATTTGCTGCTCTAGCCTCTCTCTCCTCTTCATCTACCCCAGCGCCAGCACCAGCACCAGCTGCTGCCGGTAACGACGATGACGAGTGGTCTTTCTCCTCGGCACTGCCCCCTGAGGCGGCACCCGCCCAACCGAAGGAGCACAGAGCCGTTGTTTCTAACACTGCGCTCAAGGTTGACATGGTGGCTGTCAGATCTCTTGCAAACGGCCCGTCTCCAGCCATTTCTATGCAATTTGCTTTTAGCAACAACACAGCACAACCGATCACGGAGGTGCACTTCCAGTTGGCTGTTACCAAGGTAAGCTCACTAATGGTCAAACCACACAGCATTGGTCTATACTATGTGCCTCCTGCGTTTTTATAGATGGCCCATAAAGAGAGATGCTGACTGTAATCTTCAAACAGGGATACGAATTGCAACTCCAGCCTCAAACAGGACGCACCCTTACCCCTAAGCAGAGCCGGGGCATTACGCAGTCCGTCAATGTATGGTATACCGCGGACAAGACCAAGAAGGTAGAGAGCGTCAAGCTCAGATGGAGGGTATCGTACAAGGTCGGGGCGGAAGCAAAGGCCGAGATGGGTGAGATTCCCGAGTTTAGCCTGGCATAGGTCAGAACGTTGATCAGTATGAGGGCCAGGAGAGCGAGGAGAGGGTTGAATGCATGTTTACGTTCAAAATACATAGCAGTACGGAGCCAATTAATATGTAGTGATACGATGACCGGCAAGGGAAACAGGAAGATGCGGTTGACTTTTCTGTTCACTGGGAGCTGTTCGGCTGATCAAAGAACCTTGGAAAGGAGAAGGAAGGAGGACATCATCCATCCATAGGCAGCTTGTCTGTCTCGTTCTTCGTTCGGTGGAAGGCAACCTCTACGACCTCTGGTGGCTTGCTTGCCCGTATGCTGACCGGAAAGTGGGATCGCCCCCGCGCCACCCAAACATCTTCGCTGCAGCATTTATCGGACACTTCATGCCTCTTTCCTCTTGTAGGCGACCAACATACATAAAGCACCCCCAGTCACCTCATCATACCAGATCGTACTTACCAGCTGGGAACAAGGTTCCTGGTCGCCACTTCCTGTCACTTATCACTTCTCACCTTTGGGAGGCTCCTCAAGTTGAGACACACAACTCCTCATCCTTTCATTGACAACTGTTCTAGAAGCACGACCTCCAGCCACCTTATCCTCCCCTCCTAGAAATCTGGCCGAACATCTTTCTTTACTCGACCCTTCAACGGCGGCCTGTTACGAATCCTCACGCCCTTCCTCGTTCATCATTTTGTGGCATTTCACAATAACTTGCCATATCTTTGTCATTCACCCAACAGACTGGACACCTATGCACAATATTCAGCTTAACTTGGTGGAAGGAAATCCATGAGCTATCAATTTCTGGTAGCGGGAACTTTGAAGCATGGTCGCCCCAAATAACCCTCGTCCCCGTCTGTCTCTTGTTGAAACTCCCCTAGTCCATTTCTTTGTCATTTGCACACTCATTATGAAACCCTCCCACAGTCCAGATGAACTGCTTAAAGCCATGGAGCAACACCATGAACTATATATCGCCAATCTTCGGCTCCTTCACGAGCTCACGCTCAAAAACAACTCCCCTACTGTTCTTCCAAGAAGCAGTGGTATTGAACGCTCACGCAGCCACGACAGCCCTCCACCTACGCCGCCTAGAGGCTCGGGTTTCTCTCACGACAGTCTCTCTTGGTACACATTCGGTTCCAACCGTTGTTAGCGCCAAACAAACGAGCTGCATACCTCGAGACCATATCACTTTCCTACCGAAGCGGGTTTCAACGACAGAGCATCTCAGGCGCCCTCAATGGCCGACTACGATGGTGATGATCTTCTGAACCATTCTCTTTGCACCACCAAGCCAATCGAGCAAGAGTTATTCACGGAGCAAGATTTGAGAAACCATCTGGAGTCAGTCAACGGCACCAACTGGGTTACAAAGACAGACCTACAGGATCAGTGGCGCAACGGGTACATCACCACCCCAGATCGATTTTTGGAGCCTTGGGATGGAAGGGATGACGGCTCATACAAGAATGCAACATATGAGGTATACGAGATACCCGGGAGTGGTGAACAGAAATGCATTCCTGTCGCCAAGCATAAGGAGAACGGAGAAGACTCTCAACAAACCCTCAGCGTCAAGAACGTCTGGGATACGCTCAAGGAGGTGAACAAAAACGGGGAGGCGGTCGGAAGAATAACGTGAGTGTGCCCTGTTATTGCGGAAGGTTCAAGGGCTCTTGCTAACGGTTTCTAAGTATTCTTCAAGAGGTTCCCCCTCTTGTACTCGGAGCAGTCCACATGACAATGCAGAGACACTTCGACATGGATGAGCTATTCCAACACCTCATTTCCAACGAGGGAAACAATGGGAAGACCAAGGTCAGTGGTACCATTGTCAGTTGCCTCATGGATGCTAACATTAAATACACCCAAACTAGGCTTACATGGATCGAGCTACCGAATCAACCCCTTTAAGGCAAAGGACATTCTTCTTCGTCTTCAAGTACTATACTGTCGTCAACGGGAACAAGTGCACTCCGGCACCGTGGCAGGATTTTGATACACGTCCAGCTGATCGGAAATGGCTCGACCATGTAGACATTGCAGAGTGTAGCTCCATTTTGGCATTATCACTGGGTGGTGATCCGATCAAAGTATACCGGGCAAGGGTCAAGAAGCGGGATATCAAGGAACATGTGATTTTTGACACTTCGGCGCCATGGCAACTCCTCAGTATCCAGTGCTTTCCAGACGACGAGCACACGATGAGGAGCGAAGGGTCAAGACGGCCGTTATGCAATGGCCCATTCGCATTTCTGGATAGCTTAGCCCTGGAGTACCATGATGCTGTTACAAGATACAGTCAGATCAACGACGAGGTGACTAAATTGATCACACCGCCGGTAAGGGTCCTACCACTTGATCGAAACGAAAGAGTATCAACTGACGCATTCATCCCAGAGCGAATTCATGTTCAACTCTGAGCTTCGGGACGGCCTTCTCTTTGAAGACGAAAATTTCTCGTATTCCCGTCGTTACTTTTGGGCGTACAACACTCTCGGTGTGATCAATGTAGGAATCGACTCGATGGTGTCAGCCTACAAGGAGACGTTTACCCAAGAGTTCTGGGATGGAAAGCATGAGAAGCTTTGGGCGCACCCAAATCCGGACTTGGATGATGGTAAAGCTTATGCTAAATGCATGGGAGTTCTCAGACAAGAGTTGGATAGGGAAGTGAATAACCTGGAGAAGGTGCGAAAGAAGAATGAAAAAACACGAGACGAGATTTCGTCGCTGAGGGAGCAGCTCTTTAGCGGGAGCAGCGTCAAAGAATCCAGGAGGGCTATTGAGCAGGGAGACAACATCAAGATCCTTACCGTGGTATCGATGCTCTTTCTGCCTTTGACCTTTGTCACTGTGAGTCAGCTTCCACCATCTGCATTTCCCTGATTCTACATTCTCCCCTCATGCCATATTATCTACCGAATGTCCATACGCCTCGATTTCTTTGTATTCACCACCATACATCTACACTCTCTGCCCACTCCATTCATCCCTAACCCCCCGCCTCCACCCTCTCCAAGTCCGAGAGGTCTAACCATCCACACTGCATCGAGTTCCTACGCACATCAAGAGGATATCTCTAACGTAGTCTCAGTCCGTTTTTGGTATCACCACTCTCGAGATATCGGTCGATGACTGGCGCTTTCCCGTCACACTCATAGCTGTTTGCATCCCTTTCTTCATGGTCATCTTTGTCCTCCAGACTCGCTGGGGTATGAAAATAGCCAAGGAATGGGGGACTAGGATTGAAAGATATACCAGTGGGTTACTTGGTAGGCCCCCCTCAACCAATCAATGGCAGACGACTGGTGAATATGGTAGAATGAGGGAACGTTCGTCCACGGCGAATGGAAACGGCGAGTTGAGTGAGGGAAGAGGGGGCCGGAAGAGGCCTGCGCTCAGAGACAAAAGAACAAATTCTGGCGGTTCATCAAAATTCTCTACCGGATCTGGCGCAAGGAGACCAGGATCCCGGCATGGCCTCCTCCCTCAGCATCAGATCCGTGGAGGTGGATCACGGACAGCGATGGAACGGATGAGAGGGTTTCTAGCCTCTATGATTAACAGGGACCGCTGGAGTTGGCTCATGTGGTGGAGGAAAAAGGAGAAGACGGAGGATCCAGCTGCAGGTGACGGAGCAAGTGTCGAGCAGGTGTAACTGTTCACGCCGAAATGTAATGGTTCGTAGAGAAAGGGCGGGCGGGTGTCGAGTATTTACCGATTAATTTCCTTTTCTCTCTCTCGTCCTAGGTACAACGCGGATGAAATTCCATACCAGAAAGAAACATAACACACCGAGCAACGATTGCACTATATCGCCTTAGATCGTTTCCTGTCATTCCTTCCTATCTTCCACCCCTGATTCAGGAGACTACCACGGGACTCCATGCCGCCCTTTCGAGCAATACGCGCTGTTTATGCCCGCCGGGGTACACCAGCACAGCAAGATCCCTTGAACTCCCAACCGACTTCCCTCCTCTTTCTTCCCTTCCCCTTCCTTCCCTTTTACCACGACCCACTCTTCACTCTTCACTCCTTCCCCATTTCCCCCTTCCACTCACTCAGAAACACCCTCCACCTTCCCCTCGGCATTCGTCCCATCCATCGGCGGGCCATCGTTCCCGCCCGTCGCCGCCTTTTCTTTTCCATACTCCTCGGGCGTCTGGCACTTGGCGCTCCACGCGTGGATCCGCGCAATCTCCTCCTTGAGCGCGGCGTTGACGAGCCGGTGCCGCTTGAGCGAGTTCTTGCCGACGAAGTCGGGCGAGACGATGAGGGAGGTGAAGGAGGCGCCGCAACCGCCTTTTTTCCCCGGAGGGGGGGTGGGGGTTAGTTAAGGATGGTATGTAGAAGGGAACAGCTGGAAGAGAAAGCAAAATGGGGGGAGGGGGTGGGTGCAGAGGGGAAAGGATGGGGATGGGAAAGAAGGAGAGGGAGGGGATGAGGTAGGTTAGGATGGGTATGAGTAGGTAGATAGATAGGTGTAGGTGACTGTGTGTGATGTTTTCAGAGCCTTCTCGACACTTTTTGACTGTGCAACTACTGTGTATACGTAGTGCCTGCTATCCCTGGTCATGGTCGTCGTCGTCTCTTTGCACCCCGTGTAGTTGTAGATAATCTTATCAGATCGTTCGTCGAGGGGGTTCGTAGGTAGCACGGCATGACGTCAGGGCAGGGGCAGGTACCGGTAGGTGTTTTGTCGGTAGGATATGTGCAGCAATGTGAACTCGGGAAGGAACCGAACCGTATGCAGTGTAAACAAAGTACATAGGGAGGTAGGCAAATTATTGAAATGTGAAATGTATGTACGTACCCGACATGTCTGTGACTTCTACGTGGGTGGCATTGAGCCGCGTCTTGAGGGCGGCGGAGAGGAAGTCCTCTGTTATCGCTGGCTCTTGGTTGTCAGCCATTTTTGGGTGTGCTAGTAGTTTCGACGTAGGAGGTGATATCAATTTGGAGAATGGAGAGTGGCAGGAAGAAAGAATCAATGTGTGATTGGAAATGGCAGGGACAAGCAGCTAAGATGCCCCGCGAATTGTACGCAGTAGGGTCTTGGCATGAAGCTTGAACCTCGAGAACGGAGGGCGGGTTAGGGTTGGAAGTGGGGAGATGCGAGAGCTTGCAAGGTTCGAACTCGGGAGCTTCACTCTCCCCCGCCTGGAGCTCCCTCATTCGAGTCCAGGTTGTAAACAAACACTTCACTTGAACATTTGACGAGGACAACAAGGTTTGAGTAGAAATCAGATGTATGTTGTTGAATTTGAAGACGTAAAATAATATTTCCTTTTTTCCTTCCATTTCCTAATGAACCCCGCTGACCAAACCACAGCTTAATTTTTCCCGGAGCTGCCCACTTTTGAGCATCAACAACACTTGCCCCGGGCACACTCATGAGCGCAGTCTTCAAGATCCCTACTAGGATCACAACCAAATTATTTACCAAACCGGCTGCTTTTCGCTATATACCGTCATTTTCGACCCCAAGAGCTTTTGGTAGAGGATATTGTCAAAACTTCAATAACCACCCCGCCGTCACAATGACTTCAACCCTCGAGAGTCCCCAGTTCACCAAGCAGGTGGTTGCCGCCATGCGAGCGCTGTAAGTGCTTTCCGCCTGTGATTCTACAACGACTTCACTCGCCATATCCGACCATCACGGCCGATACTAACTACGACCAGCTACCCCGAGCAACTCGCCGACAAGGCCTGGGACAATGTTGGCCTTCTCCAAGAGAACATTGCCGTTCCCGGCCAAGACGTCCCGCAAACCGTCCTCCTGACCAACGACCTCACCGTCGCCGTCGCCGAGGAAGCCATCCGCAAGCGCGCCTCCGTCATCGTCTCTTACCACCCATTCATCTTCCGCGGCCTCAAGTCCGTCACCCTCGCCGACCCCCAGCAGCGCATCCTCCTGCAGCTCGCCCAAGCCAACATCGCCGTCTACTCCCCTCACACCGCCGTCGACGCCGCGCCCGGCGGCATGAACGACTGGCTAGCTGACATGCTCGACGGCCACGGCGTCGAGACCAAGCGTAGCATCTGCCAGCCCATCTCGAGCTCCATCACCGCCTCCTTGCCCCCGGCCTTCTTCAACTCCGGCTACGGCCGCCTAGTCGAGCTCGGCCACCCCGTCTACCTCGGAAACATCATCAAGGCGTACGCCGAAGGCCTGGGCGGTTTGAACCACATCATGATCGCGGCGCCCAAGGACAAGAAGGTCACGACCATCAAGAGCGTCGGCATCTGCGCGGGCAGCGGGGCCGACGTGCTCAAGAACTGCGACGCCGATCTGTTTGTTACCGGCGAGATGACGCACCACTACGCGCTGGCGCTGACTATGAAGGGGAAAGTGGTGGTGACCGTGTTTCACAGCAATAGCGAGAGGAAGTTCTTGAAGAAGAGGCTGCAGCCGCAGTTGCAGGCTCAGTTGGAGAAGGAGGGCGTCAAGCACCCTGAGGTTCTGGTGAGCGAGGAGGATGCGGATCCGTTTGAGATTTGGGATGTGAGAAAGATGCCCGCTTGGGCTTTTGGGAAGGAGTAGACGGACGTTTGGACAAGTGGTGGTGGGAATTGAGGGTTTGAGGGTTGCGGCCACTATCAAGGTCGAGCGAGATATGGTGCGGTGGTGGCCCTGGCCTGGGACTGGGAGGCACGAGAGAGGAGGGTGCTGGATCTGCGTATGACCTGACCCCATTGAGCATTTTTCCCTAGCTCGGCTTGGGTTTGCACAAGGGGACCAAAGCAGATCTCATCGTTCCTGCCTCCTGCACATCTAGATGCTCATCTACACAATCTCTGGATCGGGCAAGCACACCCTGTGGCAGGTACTAGCGGGGCATGGACTCCCCGAGATTGCATGACAGCAGGAGCGAGGGACTGGGGATACGACTGGGGATACAWTGTATCCCCGGGTAGGTCTTGAGGGCACGCCACCTCATCTCATGTTTAGATATGTAGATCTGCATCTCTAGATGTTGGTACGTAGTTCAAGCAAAGGGGTTCAATTTGCCGGTTTAAGATCCCACATACTATTCTAGTCATGAGGTTTCCAACCCCTTAAAAGGGTACCCGGCGGCATTCGTCTACAGCTTACTGAAGCTAGCAAATGATTATATCGAAAGGACCATGCCAACTCAACGAGACCGCCACCATGGTGAAACGATATTTGAGCGTCCCTTCCGTTCTGCACAAACAGCAGAAAAAAACGTGGGCCGGCTCTAGGCTAGCTGTACTCAGCGGTCCATCTGTTAGTGACCCTCGTGCTTACAGGTAAGTATGGTAAAATCAAACGCTCTACTACCCCTCTTAACAGACCTCCGGGGAGTGTACTTTTGGTCACTGCTCGGCTTCTTTCGAGTTCAGTTCGTTGGTCCATTGAGCTAAGTACTGCAGGCGGGCCGCCCACTCAGACCACCATTTCCACAACGAACTCTACAACTCGCTGACTCCTTCCGCTCCGCCGTTAGCTCCTTCCTCATTCTCCCAATCTTGAAACTGTGTCTTCCCGTCCGTATTGACATCATATTTTCTCCCCCGGCCTAACTTCTTTCCTTCCAATCCCGCTGTCGCCGATATCCGATGTCTTGTCATAGTAGTCACAACACGAGAGAGCTGAAACCAAAACACTCCGCCGTCACGACTCGAGACTCAAAATTCAACGGGCCGAGCGATGCCAATAATATCTCTTTCTCTCTCTCGGTCAAACACTACTACTTATGTATACTGACTTTCCCAGCTTTCCGGATATCAGGGTATCCAAATAAGACGGAACGGAAATATTGGGCTATGACGCATCCTCGTTCATCGTTCCTCGCGGCTTCGTTGATTCTTGGTCTTCTTGTCTACATGATGGCTGCTAAGTGCTGAGTGCTGAACGGGTAGTTACTTCCCAAACTTTGTCAGCTGAGGTTTAAACCACAAGACATGAGACAATGGAGCGAGGAAGCGAGGGCAGCTATTTCTTGGCTCGCCACATAACATCTTCCTATCACACTCGGTATGAGTGGCATGCATGCTGAACTGACCTGAACTGATCTTTTCGGATCTGATCGTGCCTCTGCTCTAGTGACTTGTAGGTAAGTAACTGGGGAGGCAATTGCGTGAATGCCCTGCTGAAGATGCTCCAAAGGGTAAAAACGATGTAGGACTGAGATAAAATTGCACTTCAAGACAAATATGTCTCGCACGCATTTAGTTCCTGGATCCTGGCCACTCTTACGTTGATATCTAACCTATATCTGCCTGTCTGTCTAAATGGCTGTATGTCTAACGTCCATTTCGTGCAACACCAGATGAGTGTCCTCCATCCCCCGGCCCTTGACTGCATTGACTGCCCTCTTCTTCAGCCGCAGCGATACCGCTGCTGACTACCTATGAGCTAGGTCTCGAGACAGACAATACGGCAAGTCTCATATCGCCGGGCTACCATTACGCTCTCTCTCTCTCTGTATGTCTCTCTGCTTACCCAGTCAGTCAGTTGCGCTCCACATCTAAGGTAGGTAGTTAGGTAGTCAGCCCGGTCTGACATGGTCGTGTTGACTTTCCCTGATAGCAAGTTGCTTGCGTAATTTCTCCGCTTTTGTGTTTTGACGCCCACGCTTCACAACATGAGATCTGGGAGTGCCTCAAAGCCCACGGGGAATCTCGGGATTACATGCATGTTGCTGATGTTTTGGATCTTGAACGGCTGATGGTGGATCACGAGTGTGCCTGTCCCTAGAGACGTTTTTACCTAGTTGATGACTACCGTCAAAGCATGGTATCGCCGAGGGCTGTAGAAATAACAAAAACAGCCAAAAGTCACAGCAGAGAGCGGAAAAAACGTTTTCATCACGTTACGTCTCTCGTGGCTCGGCGCATGGCCGTTCCTTTCGGAGTCCAGAGAAGTTTGTTTCGTGTCTGGTTTGCCTCTCCTGGAGTCCTCGGCGACCCCAGGTAGATACCTTACTTTGTCTTGTATCGGAATGTGCTACACGATATTTCCTGATATAGAGCATGTTTGTTGTTCAGTTTAGTTCAGCGGCGTCGTCTCCAGATCCTGGGGGTGATGACAGCTTCAGTGAGCAAGAAGATGTCGAGTCCTTCAACTCCAACCCCCCTGTGCTTGTTGTCATGGAGATCCCAGAACCCCATGGTTACCTTGACTCTCCTTAATCTTATGCTTCACTCAACGCATCGTTTTTGCTCAAATAGCAAGATCCCTCTTCCCTACGGTCTTTTTCCGTTCGGCTAGAAGGGTGTCTTTTTTGGCACTTGACTTTATTCAGTCTTTCCCTTCATGCGTTCTTTTTGGCATTCCCTCAGGGAGTTCACTCGTTTCCAGACGTTGCAGTCAGTCAGATTGATAGACGCATCTATCTCACCCGCTCCCTTTTTCCTAGGCCCTAGGATCACCACCAAAGTTTCGACAATAAATCCTGATGAGGCTCGTCCTTATCATTCATCTGGCTCTTGCCAGCTTGGCAAGCATTGCACTGGCTCAAGATGTCTTGTTCCCGTATATGCATGGCCTGAAATACTCGGAGTATAATGAGACTGTCAAGTTGGGTTTATCAGGTGAGTGAGATGAGTTAGCATAAGATGTATGCCATGGTGGAAAGATACTGACAGAAGAGAAACAACCAGCCCACGTCTGCAAAGATGAAGCAGAATGGTACAGCATGACCACGGCAGACTTTGCCAAATACAAAGCCATCATCGTCCCCGATTGCCTCTGCAACACCAGTCTCAACACCATCAAGTTCCTGGACGACACGAAAAAGGTTTGGTCCCCGGCCGTGACGGGGAACATGGTCCTCATCGGCACCGACCCGTCCTTCCACGCAAAGTGGTTCGGGCTTCCCGGTGCCTATGCCATGATGAAGGACGCCATCAGCCACGTCACCCTCGGCAACAAGAACGGCACGGGCATGTACTTCTCGCTCTCGTGCTACTACCAGAGCAACTCCAGCCAGATGGCTGTCCAGTCTCTGTCTGAGATTGGAAACTTCCAGGTCCGGGGCAACCTCAGCCACCCGTGTCTGAACGAAGCCCATCTCGTGGCCACGTCCGACGTCATGACCTCGTTGAACGACAACATAGCAAGCGACTGGAACTGCAGTGTCCATGAGGTGTTCTCAGACTACCCTCGGGAGGGGTCCGGTGGCTTCAATGCGCTTGCCGTGGCCGTGAACGCTTCTGGCCCGGGGCAACAGGAGTTTGCTGACGGCATCGTGGGCATTCCGTACATTATTGCGCGTGGAGCAACTCCCGTTGGGTGCGGAAACAATGTGACGGATACAAAGTTCCATGAGCAGTGTGACGAGGGCAAGGCAAACGGGACTCCGGAGAGTCTTTGCTCGGCGTCGTGCAAATGCATCTATGGCATGATCAGTCCCGGAGTGTGTCGTCCCAAGGACAACACTACATCGACGACTATCAGCCAGGCATCAAGTTCCACGATCTTTTCAAACTCTAGGTGAGTTACTTGCTTGACAGCGAAGCGATCAGGGGAAAATTCCTAACAAGTCAGCAGTACAATCGCTTTGAGCACTTCACTCCCTGCAAACTCAACCTTCTCTCGGCCCGTTGTCACAGTCACGGCAGCGCTCCCTTCAAGCAGCGTGACGGGAAATCTTACCTTTACCAATACCTCCAGCACTCCTAATCCCACCGGGCCGGAACCAGATCCCATCACGGTGACCGTATTTCCCTCCAGCCCCAGCTCACCATCAAGTGCTCCACCGATAGTTACCGTAACTCCTTCGCCTGTGCCTGCGCCTTCCTCAGCTGCTCCTCCCAACAACAGCACGAGTATGTCCTACGGCAACGGTACCACGCCGCTAGAGCCTCCTCATCCTCCTCCAACGGTAACTGTCTTCCCTTCAGAAGCTCCATCAGGATCACCTCCCGGAACCGTCACGGTTCTGCCACCAACATTCACTCTGAGGCCTCCCCCGCCAGAAGATCCATCAGGGTCACCACCCGGAACCGTCACCGTCGAGCCATCATCTCCGTCCAACTCTGGTGGCTCACCATCACCATCGCCATCAGGTTCAGGTCCAGTCACCGTCACACCTCTTCCGCCCTCTCAGTCTGCCAATGGGACTTCTCCACAAAGTTCCGGCTCTCCGTCGTCATCAAACCCTGTATCAGGTCCCGTCACCGTTACAGCTTCACCCCCATCCATCAGCGGCGCTCCTCCGTCTTCAATGCCCTCGCAGGCAGGAAATTCTTCGTCTCCATCGTCTCAGTCAAGCGGTGGTTCGGCGCCGAGCGGGCCCAGCGGGCCCGTCACTGTCACCGCTTCCGGCTCTGGTCGACCCAATAATAGTAATGCACCCTCATCGTCGGAGACAGGTACGGCTGATCCTGGGATGGGATCTCCGAGCAATCATCCTCCTGCGGGGTCTGCATCTGGATCTGGCACTGCCACTGGAGGGCTTCCAAGCTCCCCTTCCTCTTCTGGTCCACAGTCGGGAGCACCACCAGTCACGGTGACGGCGCAGCCGCCCGACCAGCCGGTTGTGTCCTCTCAGCCACCGGTAGGAGGTTCTCTTTCAGATATCCCAGGTTCCTCGAGCTCTGCCTCGCCGTCCACTGGTATATCCAGCACCTCTGGGGGCCAGGTGACGGTGACAGCTCAACCTTCGGCTCAAAGCAGTGTGCAGCCGTCATCTAGCGGTGGTGTTAGTAATGATGCTGGTAATCAGGGATCATCATCTTCTCAACCTGACGGATCCTCTCCATCCAGTTCAGTTCCGGGCCCAAATACGACCCCTCAATCAACAGTGACGGTTGTTCCCAGCGCCAGCGGAGAGCCTGATACAGAGGGACCTGACACGAGTGGTAACCCCGGAGCAGTGCCGCCGTCCAGTAGCCCGGTCACTGCCACGAATTCTGGACAATACCCGTCCAGCACCAGCGTGGATACTCAGACAGCGTCGGGAGATCCTATCTCCGCAAGCCCATCGTCTGGGGCTGGCTCTGGAGCTGGAGCCGGAGCTGGATCTGAGACAGCATCCCAACTTTCGTCTACTCGCCCGCCGTTCAGCAACCAAACCGCTACCTTCACCTACTCAGGAACACCTGCATCGTCCTTGTCTAGCAGTCAGACAACAGGAGATTCCGGCTCATCTCCAGGGGCAGGATCTTTGAGTACTGCCACTGCTACACCCGTTCCTGTATCGGGATCAGGTACCGCAACTATGGGCGGAAGCAGCACCTCGACTGGCAGTGGCGCTGGTAGTGGTAGTGGAAGCGGCAGCGGCAGTGGTAAATCTGGTTCAGCAACTGGATCTGCACAAGCTCCAGGGGGAACAGGCACGACCAATCCTTCTAATGGCGGTTCAGGAGCGGGTGGTTCACTCACTTCGGGTCCCTCAGGGGCGATTAGCAGTGGACAGCCTGTCGGTGGTACTGCATCTGGTTCACCCTCGAATAGTCAGTCGTCGTTGACTTCAGGGTCACCCATATCTGTATCAGAATCTTCTAGAGGATCACTGTCTGTCACTTCTGTATCTGGTTCTGGATCACCTACCAGCCTGCCCGGCCTTCCCTCTGGGGGTACTTGGACGCAAGATCCAGACAACACTCGCCCAGGCTCTGCCGTGTCTACAGGCCAGGCGGGTGGCGGAACAGGGAGTGGTGGTGAGGCTTCTCATACAGGGCCGTCTGGGTCAGTAAACGGGACCATGGCAGGAGGTAGTCCTTCTTCCGTGTCCACCGGGGCGGGATTGGGCGGTACTGGTACCGGCGCTCCGATATTCTCAGGATCGGGAGTTACTAGTCCCTTCCCGACCGCAACGCCCATAAACTGTGATTCGTGGATAGGTGTCGAGATTATCTATATGATTGACGAGATCGAGGTCTGTCCTGAAGGGGCGACGGGTAAGTCCACTATGATTCCAAAGAGATCTTCCAAAGGGATTGATACTGACAGAGAGTGGTACCAGTTACAACCACCACCACCTCATGTACTGCCACCATGACCCGATCCATCTGCCAGACTTCAGCAACGAACCTCCCATGCTACCCTTGCATTATGGGGACTCCTGCCTCGTCTGATCATTCCTTCACTGTCACTAGGGTAAGCTACAGCATCAGCAATACAGATATCGATGTGTGGTTGTAACTGACCTTTGCCCATCTAGACGTCGTGCACAACCGCAACGGAGCCTACCGTAACCGTTACAATCCAGCCCTGCAGCGCCTGCACGACATCGACTTACACTGGAACTGTTCCCGGACACACGCCGGGAGGCCCTTGCCATGCATGCAGTTCATACGGCGAACCAGACGCTACCTCAACGGTAACAGTAATTGACCCGGGTGTTGGTCGTCCTTCTTCCGAGGTCTGGTTTTCGGCGCTGAACCCAACGACAATTGCGACTCGACCAGCAGGACCGGCAGCAAGTGTTGGTAGTGAGTCGCAATGTACGACCTCAACTCTTGTTGGAGTAGGCGGCGGGTACCCAGGGCCAGGGCCGGCAGGATCGGTACCGGGAACATCACCGGCTATCGTCCCGATTCATACCGATCCTCCCACATCTGGTGGTAGCGGTGATGAGCACGACCCAGCTGGATATACCTACGGTCCTCCCCCTCCTCTTCACGATCCTCAGCCATCTGGTTCCGCACCGGAAGTACCGGGAGCGCCGGGGGCAGGGGGAGGAGGAGTGTCAAATGGTGACTCACATGGGCCCGCCACGACTCCAACAGCACCGGTGCCATCTCCGGACCCGGATCCGGTGGTAGTCACCAATACAGCTGTCCCATATCGCCCGACAACCGCAGCCGGGCCAGACTATAGTCCTGTTTTAGCCGGTGCTCCTGGTTCGAGCACTAAGGCCAGGCATGCCAATGCTGGGGTGGTCCTTGGACTACTTGGGTACGTCGTGATAGTCTTGCTCGGCTGAGCGAAACCGGCTGGCAATCTTGAGGTCGGTTTGCCCCGCTTCAGTCACACAGTCACACTTCACCCCCCACACTGAAGTGTGGTTCAATGGATGTGAGGGATTTGCCTTTTTGGTCTGCGAATATGTCAATAATGTCGTAATGAGATGGAGATGAGGGGTTTCATGTTCGTGTTAATCAAGCGAAGCGCAGCGAGGAAGCATGCAGGCAAAGCATGCGTGTTACTGTGTAGTCATGGATAGTGGTGGGGATACGGCTGTATGGAAAACATCATGGAGAAACGAAAAAGTCTGTCGGTAGAGATAACGTCCGTAATGTTGCTGTTTGTTAATAGGACCTTAATACTATCTTTTCGTGAAAAGCACATAAAAGTCTTCTTCTGTTTGCTCTGTCGTGGGCGGGTAGTACTCCCGGTGGACAGTGGTACCAACTGATAGCGGTAGCCAAGGGGAAGGGAACGTTCGGGCCGTTAAGGTTCTCGGCGTCGGCAAGGTGTCGGACTTGTCACCACGGCGGTACTACGCATCCAACGCTGTCATGGAGACCTGCAGCTCTTGAATTGCGACCTCAGTTCTCGGATCTGGGCAGAGGAATTGATGTGCCGTAGTTACCCGGTTTGCTTTCCTCATATTCACGCCATCAGCGAGTTCATCCGACATCCAGAGTGGGGTGTTCGGTTCACGCATTGACGTATGCGAGCCGCGCACTGTCGAGAATCGAGATAACGGGTGAACGGTTGTTGAAAAGAACGGGATGAAGGGGGGGTAGCTTGATGGCTCAACGAGAGAAAAGCATTGATGGATAGACTGGGTGATCATCAGAGGATCGTCAATGCCGTGGAACTTCAGCAAAGGAGGGGAAAGGAAGGCAAGATAACCATGCGTTATGAGGGGACACGGGAAGCAGGGAAGGTGGCATGTTCAGATAACCGCAATGCTTGAAGTCGGGTACGATGTCAGTTGGAGGAAAGAAAGAGGGGCAAGAGAATGCAACTGAAGGGGATGCAGCTCGAACTGGACCGGGAGCAGGCAGCGACGACCTTACCTCAAGTAATGATAAAAAGGGCAACAGCTCCCTCCACAAGGTCTGCCTCTCCTTTCCCCTCCTCTTCCACCGTCACCCACCTCATCTCTGGCATCAACAATCTCACTCCGTCGGTTCCAAGGACTACCTTAGTACCAACACGCAAGTATCATCGTGCTTACTCGGCGTCCTGTCTCTTTCAACCTATGTTTGTTGACATACTAATACCCTTATGCAAGCAGACACTCAACACAAGGGTACAGACCACCCACTACCTCCTCCACCAAGATGGCATAAACCATCGTTCCAGGAGGGGCTGAAGCCATGGACTCCCATTTGGCTGGATGATTATACCATGAGTCGATTACGTTCAAACATACCGTTCAGAGGTAACTATCTGAATGCATGAGCCGGTGCCAACTTCTCCCCTTTGTATAGGTTGCTTAGCTCAGCTCTAAGAGCAGCAGGTGACCTGTATCAAGGGGAGAAGTATAGGCTGAGAATATACGGCGACGAACTTGATCTGGATAATACCAGCGAAAGGATCATGCTTCAACTTCCTCCCCCGCTCCCTCTTCCCCTGTACAGCCATCCTAACATTCCCAGATAACTGAATCGTTCCCAACCAAAACTCGACCGAAATGTCTCCCTCCGTTCTCGAGCCGCAGAGCGTCCCCGCTCTTGTCAACGTCGGTCTCAAGGCCGTCGGCAGGAACGATGCCACCGTTGAGCGTGATGCCAGGGGCTTGTCCAAGCCTCTTCTTGAGCTCATGCCCACCCTCGGCACTGATGCCTTCACCTTTTCCCCCATTCGCGAATCCACCGTTTCGCGCGCCATGACCCGTCGCTACTTCGCTGACCTGGACACTCACGCCGAGTCCGACATCGTCATCGTCGGCGCCGGCTCTTGCGGCCTCTCGTGTGCCTACGTCCTGTCCACTCTGCGTCCCGACCTGCGCATCACCATGATCGAAGCGGGCGTTGCCCCGGGCGGTGGTGCCTGGTTGGGCGGACAGCTCTTCAGCGCCATGGTGATGCGCAAGCCTGCCGACGTCTTCTTGGACGAGGTTGGCGTGCCGTATGAGGACGAGGGTGACTACGTGGTGGTCAAGCATGCCGCTCTGTTCACTTCGACTGTGCTGAGCAAGGTCTTGCAGAGGCCCAATGTCAAGCTGTTCAACGCCACGACCGTTGAGGACTTGATCACCAGGAAGCACCATGCCGAATCTTCGTCGTCAGACGATGGAGAGGCTGCGGACGAGGACAAGGTGAGGATTGCGGGCGTGGTGACCAACTGGACCCTCGTGTCGATGCATCACGATGACCAGAGCTGCATGGACCCCAACACCATCAACGCCCCTGTTATCATCAGCACTACGGGTCACGATGGTCCTTTTGGTGCCTTCTCGGTCAAGCGCTTGGTCAGCATGAAGCAGATGGAGCGCCTGAACGGCATGCGCGGACTGGATATGCAATCCGCCGAAGATGCTATTGTCAACAACACCCGCGAGATCGTCCCTGGTCTGATCGTTGGTGGTATGGAGTTGTCGGAGATTGATGGTGCTAACCGCATGGGTATGTTCCACTGTCTCCTATGGTTGTTCAAGTTGCATGCTAATTCTGAGTAACACAGGACCTACTTTCGGAGCCATGGCTCTCAGCGGTGTCAAGGCTGCCCACGAGGCCATTCGCGTGTTCGACCTCCGCAAGGCTCAGAACGACAAGTACTAAGCTTTCTCAAGACGTTGGAAGCAGTAACTAAGGGAGGATTTGTGTACGCAATTTGTCAAATGTTTCGAGTTGGAGTTTGTTCTTGTTCAATTGGATCCAGGGAATTTTTGAAGACATGGTCCCATATGTCGGCCTAGTCATTTTGAAGATAGTTGGCTAAAGTCCAAGATTGACTTTACGCACCTCTCAAGTCATCTTTTCATCTCTGTATGTGCCGAACATCCCGTGAAACAAGAACAAACAACCGTTCGCTTTCCTAAGTCGTGCAGAAGTGACATCTAGGTCGGTGGAGAAGGTATAGCATTGTAATGTTTGAAATGTTCTGCTGGACCTCATATTATCAACGGTCCTCCTTCTGCTCAACTTAACGGTTCCGATGTTGAGCCATGGAGGAGAGCTTCAGCAAGGCACGACAAGACCAAGCAACGTAAGCAAGAGGAAAATGCAACAACAGACTGAGGGAAGGAAAGGCATCGTGAGAGAGAAATAAAGCTAATAAACTGGCAAATAACCCCCATCGTGTGGTATCTTTCCCTTTTTTGAGTCGCCTGCAGCAATAAACACAGAAAGAAGACATGCCGACCGACCAATAAACTCCTGCTCCACGACTCCGATCCCAGTCCTCCTTCCCAGTAGTAGTAATGTCCAATCCCATGAATCAAGGGTGAATCAAGGCCCAGCCCTATTCAACCCAATATCCATCAAGTTTTGCCTAGCAAGCAGCAGAAGCAGCGAACAAAAAAGAAGCATCAAAAGCGTGAGTCAAGCCAAGTAACCAACCCGCTACAACCAGGAATCCACCAATGCTCCTTGTGCTAACGATTCCTTTCCTTCTGGTCCTACCAGCACTTCAACGACTTCAAAAACCTACTTGCCCCTCCCCTCTTCCTTTTACTCCCATCCTTCTCATCCAACCTACCCTCCTTCCCATCCTTAGTCGGCAACGGACTCAACGGCTTCGTCCTCCCCCTACTGCTCCCCAACAACTCCTCCGCCGCCTCCTGATCCACGCCCGTGATCCCCAACTCCGCCAACCTCCTCTGCTCCACCACCCTCCTCACAATCAGCGCAAACGTCTCCTCAATATTAACCTCCAACCTCGCACTCGTCTCCATGAATCCGCACCCCCTCACCCTCGCCCACTCCAGCCCCGTCGCCGCGGGGACTACCCGGTTCTCCGACAAATCGCACTTATTCCCCGCCACAATTTTCACCGGCGGGATAGCCTTCGCCCCCGACCCAGCCCCGCCGCCCATATTTGATCCCGTGGCATACCGATTCGACATGCTCCCGCTTATCTGCGCCGGCGATAACCCCGCCCGGCGCGCCCTCGCCGCGTTATCCGCCCGCGTCTCGGCCTCCATGTCGATCAGATCGTTGAAATACTGCAGCGCGTCGAGGCTGTCGCGCGACGTGATGTCGTACACCATCAAAAAGGCGTCGGCTCCCAAGTTGGACGAGGCCCACATTCCGCGGTACTCTTCCTGGCCCGCTGTGTCGGTCAGACTCAAGTGGTAGGTGACGCCGTCGATGCGCCGCGTGATGCTGTAGCTGTCTTCGATGGTCGGGTCGTAGTCTTCTGTCCATTGCGAGCGGACGAGACGCAGGGTGATGGAGGATTTGCCGCAGCCGCCGTCGCCGCAGATGGTGATGGAGATGGGGACAGGTGGCTGTTGGGATTGTCGGGTGCCTCCTTGTGTGGGGGAGGAAATGGAGGCGCCGGCAGTTTTGGCAGAGCCGGTGGAGGCTGAGTGCCCGTGACTACGGGGGTTTTGGGATGGCATTTTCTTGGATTTTGGTTTTAGTTTTGGGTTTCGGTTGGGAACGTATTTGCCCTTGTTTGGTGATAGTTGGTTGATGTAACTAGCTGGGGAAAAGCCTTTCCAGTTATGTATGTGATATTCCAATGGGACTGGAAAAAGGGGGTGCTGTGCCCGCTTTGATATTGCAATTGAATAAGAAGTGGCGAAGTTGGCTTATCCTTAGGTAAGATTCCGAAAGGAGGGTCAGAAAATAAAAAGATTTTGGGGGAGCAATCTGAAAGATATTTGATGGTAGACGAGGACAGCTCCGTATAAGAGAGGGGTCGGTCGGTTGGGTCGAGGTGGGTTGCAAGATAAACAAACTTTGGGTCGAGCCTAAAAAGGAGGGGTGGGCGCACAGGGCGATGATCCGGCCTTGTTCCTGGTGAGTGGTGGTGATGTGATGCAAGGTGGGATCCCTCCTTTTTTTTTTCCTTCCTTTTTTTCCTACCCCTAGGTGCGAGCGCGTCGTCGCAAGACGTCACGTTTGACGGAAAACCAGGAAGAAGCGAGGGAGTGGGGCGAAGTCAGGCCGAGATAGAGACTGCAAAAGGGACTGAAAAAAAAGAAGGTTGTTTTTTTTTAAGTCCGATGTGCTGGTTGTGCAACTGCAGTGCGGTGCCGTAGAAGCAAACAACGAGCGAACGAACGAGCGAGCGAGCGTGCGTTTTAGTCCAGTGTTTCTTGTTGAGTCGATGCGTTGGCTCGCAAGGGAGAAGTGGCGTGGTTGGCCAAGATGGATTGTGATGTTTTTGTTTTTGTCCAAAAGAACACCAAAAAAGAAGGGGCGTTGAAAATAGTACCGTATTGGCAAACCTCCAAAAAAAAAAAAAGTGAGAGATGAGGAACAACGTGGGTTAAGGGAAGAAAACCGGCTCAGCTTTCAAGATGTAAAAGAGGACGGGAGATGATGAATGGACTCGTATCAATATCAATGGGAGAGCAAGAGTCCAGATGCGCCGTATTTTGCAACCAATTCGTGTTCCTTCCGGGGGTTCATTGAATTTGATTTGGACCGATACCCACCTTTCATCTTGCCCGCAATTGGATGCCCACTGCCCTGCCGTCTTTCACAGGGGGTGATGTGCATGGGCAAGCGATGGGGCCTCCCGGGGAAGAGCCCTCGTGCGTTGAATGTGACGGTCACCAGGGGAAAGGTGCAACCTTTTGGGACCAACCCCCTTTGGGCCTTTGGCCTGTTTGGGGCCATGATGTGCGCTTCATAACCCCCGGCGTTCTCCGGAAAGAAGACGGCGTTGGCGATGATGCTTGTTATGATGCTGGCTATGATGCACACTGCTACGCTGTAATACCCGGCAGGTTGGAAACACAGAGCCCAGACAGAGTCCCAGACAAGCACAGCAACAAGGCATGGATGTAATCTTCCTTCGGCACGATCTTGTCTCTCGTCACCGGATCTGGGCCTTTCCGCCGTGAACAAGGGAGGGATGACACTTCGCGATGGATACGATCATCGATAACCGCCCGTCGATGAGAGCATATAGCAAGTATAAAATAACAAAGCTGTCCGTCTGTCTGGTGGTATATCAGCACTGCACTCACGCGCAACCGCCCGGTTTCTTTCTGTTGCTGCTTGGACAGAAGACAATGAGTCTTGTTCTGTTCAGATACTTAGCCAACAGGGGTGCAAAATGCCCCTTTTTGCTTTTCCAGAAATTGGAAAGGATCAGCGCATAGGATTGGCTGTGATGGAAAACTCTTTGTGCAGACTACTTTCCCCGCTAGGCGCGGTTTGTTAGTAACGGGCCCAACGGGGAGCCTTCATTGGGACCGTCCCCAAATGCACGACCGCTCAACCGGCTGCGCTTCCGGCAGGGCAACCATGACAGAATGCTGAATGGGGGAAGCTTCAGCTGTCACGTCAAAAGACGGTTCGGTTAGTTGGAGAAAACAAAAGATATCAGTCAACAAAAAAAACCAACCCAGATGACCGGCACCGTGTGGTCATGCTTCCACAGAACAACAAACGTCTTCTCTAGTCTCTACTAGCCGCAGAGCAAACCAAAATAATGGGATTGCCTTCATCTTGAAAAAGACAAGTCACATGTCAGAATTGGGCAAAAGATGGACGAACGGAGCCGAATGGAGGAGAAGCGGAGATTGGCTGAAATGACATCAAATGCGCAAGCGAGAGACAACTGCCCACTGTTCTGGTACACTGCCTGGTGAACGGAGAAAGCCCGCCCCGGGCCCAGGTCCCCCACGTGCGAAAAAGGGTCCACACCCGCCGGTCCCCGGGCGGCCGCATTGCCATTGCCTTCCGTTGTCTTTACTTGTATGCCGGTCGTTGCTGTACACCCGAACAACCGGAAGGCCCTGCCTGTCACGGTGCCTTGTGGGGAGGGAAAGCACGCGGAGGTAGTGATATGTCTTTTTTCTCTTCCGTTCGCCAACGCGAAATGTCCAAAACCAACAACAGGTCCAAACGAAGCGCTGCACTGTATGTCACGGTTCGTCTTTTCTTTCTTCTATTTTCCCTCTAGTGAGCTGCAAATGGAAAATCTTGATCACCAATACAATGAAGCAAATCCTTCCTCGGTTGCACCGCCGCATTCGCAATTCTTTCGTGATTACTCTCCTACAGTGAGTGGGCGGTGGTGGCCGTGGGGGGAACCACTAACCAGACCAACGGGACCGGAATTCATCCCCGCCTGTGATCTGACACCAATTGAAGCTTTTTGCAGTTTGCTTCTTCAAAACCACACCACAAACGTTTCTTCTTCTTAATGCTATCGCCGGAACTATCTATCCCAAACCACTCAAACGACATTTCAGAGGTGCATCTCGTTCAGGTCACCATACAGACAGACTATTTCGATTTCATCATTCATCACCTTGCTAAAGAGATTTTTACACTACCACAACAGCAGCATGAAATTCCAGAACAACATTGGTCGACGATGAGGTCATATTGCGAAAAATTCGGGTGCAGAGCCGATTGGATCCCCACTTGTCCAAGGCAGCACTCCCATGCTCCGGCGGGGAGTCGACGGCTCGGCGGGGACGTCAAACTTCCCAAATGCGGCCATGTGCGGGATTTACGGGCTCCGCCTTCCGGGCTGCTCTGCGGCTAAGGTACGGCTGTCGGGGCGTTGAAGAAGAGTGGATTGCCGACCTGGACGGTGGACCGGGGGACGCTGACTTCTGTGAGGCCCAAGCGTGAACCGCGGTTCGGTTCACCGTTCCCTTGTTTACGGCGTATGTGACGGCACGCATGGGGGGCCGTGAGTGGGTGCAAAAACTCTGACTCTTCGGTTTTGCTTTGTTTCTTTGCCATGGATTCTCTTTTCTCTCTTCCGCTATATCCGGCCAATCCTGTTCTTCTTGTCACTTCCTATTCTGGAGAATAACAGGGCAAACAAACACAAACGGAGCGCCAGAACACAATGAACGGAACTCACAGCACGGACAAGCCTCTGAACAGGGCAAGTGAGGTTGATCGTGTAAGTCCAGGCATATACACTGTTAACCCTAACCCGCCTCTTCTTCAACGCACCCCCTGAGGCCCCAAGAGGCCCCTGGACAACTTCCACCCAACCACGCTCTCCCTGTCACCAAAACACTCGATCAGATTAGATTGAATATCATCATCAAATCAACAAAAGTGAACTGACTCTAACTGACTCCATGAAAAGCTCATCGATGCGGTCAAGTCTCTAATCGTCCCCTTCATCCGGGACGCAGACAACGCCGCCTCTTTCCGGGCCACCGGCCAGCTACCCCCAGACAACCGCAATGTCCTCGTTGAATCCCTCCGACCCGACCAGCTAGTCAAGCAACTAGCTCTCTCTCTCCCCTCGGGTGAGGGCCAGGGCGAGCAGGGTCTGCTAGAAAGCATCCAGTCCATCCTCGCCCACTCCGTCAACACTTGGGACCAAGGCTTCATGGACAAGCTCTACGCCTCCACCAACGCCGTCGGCGTCGTCACCGAGCTGCTCCTCTCCGTTCTCAACACCAACCTGCACGTCTACCAGGTCTCTCCGGCCCTAACCGTGATCGAGAAGCACACGGCCAAGCAGTTCGCCTCACTCTTCGGCTTCATCGGCCCCCGTGCCGGCGGCGTCACCTGCCAGGGCGGCAGCTCTTCAAACTTAACCTCCATCGTCATTGCCCGCAACACGCTGTTCCCGCTATCCAAGATCCACGGCAACGGGCACAACGAATGTGGCGCCCCCGGCCCACTGGTCCTCCTCACCAGCGCCCACGGACACTACTCCGTCGAAAAAGCCGCTGTGACGTGCGGTTTTGGGTCCTCGAGCGTATGGACCGTTCCCGTCGATGACCAAGGGCGCATGCAACCCGCCGCTTTGCGCGAGATTGTCCTAAAAGCCAAGAGCGAGGGAAAACACCCCTTTTACGTCAACGCCACGGCGGGAACCACAGTCTTGGGCTCGTACGACCCGTTTGACGAGATCGCGGACGTGTGCGATGAGTTTGGAATGTGGATGCACATCGACGGGAGCTGGGGTGGCCCAGCGATTTTCAGCGAGAGGCACAAGCATAAGATGCAAGGGTCGAACAGGGCGAGGTCGTTGACGGTTAATCCGCACAAGATGCTCAATGCGCCGGTGACGTGTTCGTTTCTTTTGACTGGTGATGTCAAGGTTTTCCATAGGGCGAATACGTTGCCGGCTGGGTATTTGTTTCATGGGCCCGCCGCGGGGGCGGACGAGGAGGATGGGACCGAGGAGGGGGTGCAAAGTCAGGCCCCGAAGGAAGGGGTGACAAATGGGTGTGGAAACGGGAACGGCCCAGACGAGGTCTGGGATCTAGCCGACCTGACGCTCCAGTGTGGTCGCAGAGGCGACGCACTCAAGCTGGCGCTATCGTGGATCTACTACGGCGCAGCCGGGTTCGAGCGGCAGATTGACGGCGCGTTCGACATGGCTGCTTATCTGGCTGATCTGATTTCCGAGCGCAAGGACTTTGTGCTGGTGTCGTCGAACCCGCCGCCTTGTCTGCAGGTGTGCTTTTACTATGCTCCCGGCGGGAAGTTGGCGGACGAGCCGGAGGAGAACACAAGGAGGACGAGAATCATGGTGGAGAAATTGATTGCGAGAGGGTTCATGGTGGATTATGCGCCGGGTGATAAGGGAAGCTTGTTTAGGGTGGTGGTTAATTGCCAGACGTTGAGGGGAACGGTGGAAGGGTTGGTTAAGGGGTTGGAAGCTGTTGGGAAGGAAGTTGTGTCGCAATGATGTTGGGAAGGTTCAGATTTTACACCGCGAGCCCGTTTCGGGTCAACGTGCTCGATATTCTGGTAACAGGTGAAGTTGGGCACCTCTAAATTAAGTTGGATTGTGCATAGTTGACAAGATGGGCAAAGAGAAAGTGGGGTGTATATAAAGTAACGGGATGATTAGAATTAGATACTGGTTCATGAAATGCGCACCTATGATATTTAACAGTTGAGCTAATGCTGGCTCTATGAACGTGACCAATGAAGCGGTAAATGCAGGTTTCGATTGTGCCTCTTTTTACTTTAGGTTGTGATGGGTGATGCCTCTTTCTACCTATGCGACCGCTTTCTTCGAGTTGATTGGTTTTCAGGAGTCCTGTTGGCTCGACTTCCTCTATTCTTGCTGTTTCTGTCTATCGTAACTCCGTGTCGTGTCTCGATCAGCTGCAGTTTCTTCCATTTGTTTGTATGGGCCTCGAAATCCCTCTCTAGGTGTATAAACCTCTCCCCAAGCATGCCCCAGACTCCCGAGACTCCCGAGACGCCGCTCGTGATTTCCGAATTCCTAGACCTTCTGTGCTGTGTTCCTACTTGGGCTCTTCCTTGAAAATGTGTCGCGCGTGTCTTTCCTTCCCTTCACCATACCCGTTTATGCCTCTACGCCAAACACCTCGATCTACCAATACTCCACACCATAACTCCTTGACCAAATCAACTCTTCCATCCATGCAACCCAACGATTCCATGCACCTCCTCCTGCTCCTCCTCTTAACGTTCACTCCCCCCTCTTCCCATCCACCCAATCCCTCCAAGCCTTATACTCCTCATACCCCAACTTCTCCTTCTTCCCCTGATACCGGACCACCCGCAACTCCACCTCCCTCCACCTCGACTTATTCCCTTCCCACCCAGCCTTGCGCATCAGGCTCACCACCGTCTCTTCTTTCGTCCACCCTTGCTCCGGCGCGACATCCGGCAGGTACGTCGCGCCGTACCTGCGTCCGCGGTACACAAAGCTGATGCGCAGCCCGTGCTTGCCCAGCTCCCAGTCCATGGCATCGGCCGCGGGCTCAAAGTCGGTCAGCAGCGTCACGGCCACCTGCAGCGAAGGCAGCTCGGCCCGGCTGATGGGGTGGAAGCGCGTGTCTTGGAGAGCAGAGGTTAGGGCGTACGAGGGCAGGCCGGAGGAGAGAGACTGCGATTCGAAGGTGCCGATGCAGCCGCGGAGGGAGACGTCATCATCCGAGTCTCGGACGACGTTCCAGGTTACGAAGAGGGGGGATTCGTAAACGGGTGTCGGCGGTGCAGGAGAGGCCGAGGAGGCGATGGATGTTGCGGGCGTGGAGATGCCGGATTGCAGGGTGGTGTTGCTGCTGCTCGTGCTGGTGCTACTGCTTGTGGCAAGGGAGGTCGATGATGACGAGGTCGACGATGGCAGGGTGGCCGCGGCTAGTCTACGGAGCGCGGGGATCTGGGGGGCTTTACTGGAGACAGTAGCCTCTTTGTCGTCGTCGTCGTCGTCGTCGTCAATGGTGTTGATGTATTCGGCCCATAACTTTTCGATTTCAGACAGGCTCATGGGCTTGCGGCGTTCATGGTAGGCAGCGAGTGCTTCGAAGCAGCAGAGACAGTGCTCGACGGTGGCCATGGTTGGAGGTGGGACGGGAGTGCGTTTCTTGGCGAGAACGTGGCTGTACAACGTCTTGACGGCGTCGGATATGCTATGATAGTAGGAATGATGATGACGGTAGAGCAGGTGGCTGCTGATTAGTTGTACGTGCCTGGTTCTGAACACTGAAGATAGTCACATTTAAAAGGAGGGGAAGAGATTGTCATGCTCTTCGAAAGGAAGGCGACAAGAGAAAAAGGAAGAGGATTACGACGTGCGGGGGGTGGGGGAACGACAGGAAACGTCAAACTGTAAGTGGAAGTCTGCTGTGCAGGTGGGTGTGCTTCCGTCCACAGCGAGCGTGGTCAGCCATCATCAGCACGAGCGGCAGTCAGGCGGATGGAGCCGTGGCTGAATCATCCATCCGGATTCCAGCCAAGGATGACCGCCAGTCGGGAAATGGTGTGGTCACCATTCTTGAGTCGTTTTCCGGGTCATGGTTTCTAAGCACAAACGGAAACAGATGAATGGAAGAAAGGCGTCGAAAGTGAGGGTAGCTCGACGGGTCTCCAGTCAACGACCGTGGCCAATCCAGGGTTGTGGCAGCAGGCAGTGGAACAACAACCAGCAGGGGTGGAGGGGGTTGCTGCTGATGGTTCACTAACATCGGAACCCCTCTCTTCACTCCCCGTCCTTGCCACGATGGAAGAATTCCAACTCACTCTTCAGTCCATATTTCCGAATTTGAGATTATCATCTTCAATGGAGCTCACCATGCTCATCACAAACCGTCAAATTATCTTGCGTACAAGTTCAAAGTGTTMAAACTAAGAGACCGTGGGACAGCGCAACTGTTAACACAGTAAAAGTCAGTCCAGGTCATCCATCCCTCTCGAGTTGGAGGCACAGAAGCATGTCAGTGTCATCCCGACAGTGACCTGTGGAGCCGACGGATTCCAGTGCATCTCAGTGGATCTCAGCGAGATCCACCGGATATCCCGGTCTCCCTTGACGGGACTCCCGCCGTGCGCCGTCAGCGAGGTTCCAGAGGCATCTGGACCTTATCGATAAATCCTTTCTCGCTGATACAAAGACTCTTCTGGCCTCGGACATCACAAGGGAAGTACCACCTTGCGGTCAGACCTCGAAGAAAGGCCGTACAAATGTCGGCATCGTCGGGCTGTATCGGAGATCACTCTCTCCCAACGTGGTGTGGACAGCGCCTGGCGAGTTTGTAAGTGGCTTCGACAACGTTGATGATTGGTGTTGATGTGAGCTTCGAAAACAGCCTCCTGGAGACGAAGCTGTGGAATGTCAACTGATGACTGTCGCCTGCTGTGCGACATTGACATATGCCGGTATCTACCGAGGTGGCACATGGTCCAAATATGTGAAGATAGGTAGAGGGATGGGTACTTCAAAATCATCGATGTTTTTTCTCATCAAACACCTCTCTTCCACAATAACTACATTATGCCATCAGGGTCTGACCAAGGAGTGCCCAGCCCAGCCACTTATCCCGTATCACTAATATCCCATGGGGTTCATCCGTTCAGAACTGAAATGGAAACGGTTCGCGAGCATCAGACACGATTGACAGTTCGGTAATGGTAGGCGTTCTACTGTGTAGGCTCTGACAGGGGACGCTAGGACTGCAACACGGAACCTCGGAAGAGGCCGTCACGGTTTGATGTGCAAGCCACGGGGGCTCTGGGGTCGGCAATGCAACACTTCAACCGACCGGAGTTCCAGAATTTCGGTTTCAGCCCCCTGCGACTACCGCTAAATCTCACTCGTGTCGGATTTATCCCCACGCTATACAAGCCAATTACATCGTTTGCTGTGTCTGGATGCTAGGTTGAGTGCCGGCCTGCAAGTCCTTCTCGAGGTGTAATTGGCCGTAAAGCTTGGGAATAAATCCGACGTGAGTGAGATTTTGCGGTATGGCTGGGTTGATACCGGGGGTTGGGATCTCGCTGCAAATGTTCAAGATGCAAATGATCCGAGTCTTGGCCTGACTGGATTTTACGGAATTCAGTTTTGAAAAAAACAATCACCCTGGACGGTCATAGCCCGACTACGTTGTCCCAGCTAGAGTGATAGTATGACCAGTGCAATATATGAGTTGAAAGATGCTCAACGAGTATCGAATACCATGGGCCTTTCGCAGTAGTAGTCCGCAAACCACCGGTGCGTGGATGTCCCAGAATCAGTTCTTAGTCAAGGTCCAGATATCAGATAGCTGTCATCCATGATGGTGACCAAATTCCCGGTCCCTAACACCGCCGAGGATCAGGTACTCCGTTCGGTTTCGTCCCAATCCAAGAGAGATTCCACGCCTTGGTTATCGTGGATAGTAACCCTTGCCGCGTTTCAAACAAGCCTCTGGGGAAGTGGATAACCGCTCGGCTACCACCTTGTACTCGATCCGAAGGCAGTGCTGCAGATGAATCGTATCCTGAAACACATATCGTTCATCAAACCAAGCAGATCTTGATCACAACTTCAAGATGTTACTTGACACACGAGTACAAATAGTCAGCAATAGCCGTCGATAGATTTGACCCGGGGTGTTGTCTCGCTCATCGCCCTCGTTCTGATATCCGCTCCGTTCGCTTCGATTTTTGGTGTTGTTCCATTCAATCTCTCCAACCATTGTCGCCGGCCGACTTTATTACGACCTTCCGAACTCTCATTCGCTCAACACTCGCTTGTCCCTAGCCCTTCAACGTCACCACCATTCTCACAATGAAGCTTATCTCTGCTGTTGTGCTCGCCCTCGTCTCTGTGGCTTTGGCTTATCCCACTGCCGTCAACAGCAATGGTGAGTAAGCTAAGCTGATACGGAAAGCCGCTTGGAAATTTGGCGTCCAAGTATTCATATTATTATTCACGACACTGACATAAGCGGCAGCTCAAGTTGTGAGACGTCAAGATCTTCAGCATGACGTTGATCCCAGTGTACCTGCGATGTCAGATGCAAACGGCAACGTCGTACCATTCAGCAGCACGTCGGTTTTCCAAGCTGCCCCTGCCAGCGGACAATGAGGCCAAGGTGCGAAAAAGGAATGAACGATACATACGCAGCCCGGTGTAACACGGGACAGGGCTATTAGGGGGGAGAGTCACAACGTCGAGGAGCGCCATGGTGTGCACGAGATCGGAAGGGAGAGGCTGTAATGAGGATATTCGACCACCGCAGGACGGAATAAAGGATGGCTTAGGAGATTGGTCTCGTTCGGCGCTTCACTGTGAGGCTGGCGTCCCTTGCGGGCTCCGAGATTTGGTAGACATCATTATCTGCCTATCAGAGGGACTCTGGCCGATGCAATGATCGAGAAGGCCGGTGATGACGCGCTGTCCCGGTCAATGCAGGGCGATTGAGTTTTTAAAAGGTTGATAAATGAGTAATAAGCTGTTTACCGCGCTTTTGGGGTTTAAAGTGCTGGTCTGCGGAGAGTTTCTGAATAGAGTCGGTGTCAGACCAATTCGGCGTACAGGGAGAAAGTGACAAATGACCAATATCTCTCCAGAAAATATGACTGTTTGGCAGGCCCTTTCAAGCATTCTTTGTAATCTAAGTGGATCTCACAGGCTGGAGCTTCCCTCCTTGAGGCGCAGCCGGCAGGCAGCGGTCTTTTTTGACCCGATCATTGGTCAGTCTGGGCCAAGTCTCGCGCTTGGTCTTATTTTGGATCACTCTCCCTTCCTTTTCCGCTTCCTGCGCTTCAGTTGTAATCACCATCCTCCAATCCCCGTATGCCCGACAACTCCTAATCAACACAATCTCAAATGAGGCATGCCACGATGTCCGAGACGTGGAGTGACGGGGGCTCTATCTCGTCGCCAAACGGGTAAGGATCGCGACAAGCGCTGGAGGCTGCGCTGTTGGTTCCCAGAGTGCCCCGTTGTGACCATATCGTCCACTGTCAACGCCTTTCCACCACCCTCCCGAACCTCCACCAAATCGTCAGATCGTCAGCCCTGCGCCTAACGCGCTGTTTAGCCCACTTGGGCATGCATGCACTTTCACAAGCCCAATCAGGAAAAGGTGGCTTTCATCGATTTTCCTGTTCCTTGCTTTGCCATAGCGGCCGCGAGACAGCCACTGCCTAAATCTAGGTACAGACCACTGCAGCCAACGCTTCCCGAGACAACGAAACCAGAGACAAACGGGCGCTTGTCCCCATGAGCCAATGGACCTCTTTGGTTCCCTTCTGAGTCCTACAGGAATCCACTTCTAGTTCTCAGCCCTTCTCGTTGGGTTGCCGGGTGCTGAGCTGCAAAAGCTAGAGCTACGGATAAAATGCCGAAGCGTTCTCCATCCGACAAATATCTTCCCTCCGCTTCTACCGGCGGATCCGGAAAGGACAGGCCTTTGCTGTTAACATACGTTCGCCGATCTCATTCTACTATACCGACTTTCACTGCCACGCTGGGAATAGTTGCCGGGGACTTGGGAGCGGGGCGACCAGCATCAATGGGAAAGGATACGCGATTCACGCTCAGGAGGAACAACGCTCGATGACCTCGACCAACAAGCGCCTTCTTCACTCTCAACGACACCTGTTTTATTATTGCGGCACCTCACATGCAACACTCGATAATATTTCGGCATGACTGTGAATCTGGACCAGGTGCTCTTCGCACGCGCCGAATGGCGCATTCGCTTCCTCGCACCATGTTGGATGATACAGGTTGGGATTCTTCTCAGTCTGGTTGGCCTATTCTCCTACCGGCTTTCCGTGACTTCTCGCACCTTTGACGACGAGATATCGCATGGCCAGGATCCTATAGTTCAAATAGTGTATGTTAGGATAACTGCTCCCCACACTCTCCCAAAACTCCTTCACCAAACAAAGGGCGCACTAACACAGAGGCCTTTGTCAGTTGGGAATCCACCCAAGTTGGTTTCTCATTAATATCTGTAGCTCTCACTGTTGCAGAAATATGGAAGGCGAGGTCTGAGACCTTGACCCCTTTCTTCATGCTATGCACACATCTCATAAAATCCACGCTCGCCAGCGGAATGCTGGGCTTAGATGCCACCGTCCATGTCAAATATTCAGACCGCCACTACTCCATGGTTGGCTTGGCTTTGGATTGCATTCTGCTGTAAGGACAGAACCGCCCCCAACATAATGTTTTCCAGGCTGACGTTTGATACGAAGTGGCATAACACTCATAATGCTCTTCTACGCTTTCTACACATACCGCCGCCTCCTAAAGTTTGAAGCCTATGACCTGGCCTATAACAAATCAGGAGGCTACAGCTACAGCAACAGCCATGGAGCGAATCTAGGCCACAGTGTCAAAATATTCGGCGGAAAGAAGAATAGGGAGCCCTTGCCAACACCCGATGCCTTAAAGTCCCGGATTGATCAGGCAATCGGTGCCGAGTTCGGCTGGGGAAGCCGTCCGTCGGGAAGCGTAACGGAGCGCTCTGGCATCGTTGTCGCGTCCGGATCAGTTCAGAGCGGCGTACCCACCAGACCGGCAGAGTTACACAGGGCACGGAGCTGGGTGACCGAGACTGGCGTGGTGGGCCCGAATACTTCCGAGGATCACATTGATGCGAACGGGAGGAATACTGACGATGACTACCATGATTATTATGAACTGGCTCATGCACGCAGTCTCAGCATTCCGACACTGGTAGTAACTCCCCATGGTGAGGATGGCGACAGCGAAGCGTTGTTGACGGGACAATGGCGAGGCAATGAGGGAAGTAGATAAATGACATGGGTATTCGTGTGACGTATGAAGCACTTGGGACGCGGCGCTTGGTGTACCGGTGGTCTAACGGCAGCGGTTGGTTCTATGTTTTGGTTTAATACCCCTATCTGTTAATGAAATTGCATATTTACTGTGGTTCAGTTTGATCACCGGGACAATCAACGCGGGCGATGTTGCAACGGTAGGTTTATACCAAACACCTTCATTTCAAAAATAACTTGCCGAAAATGGGAAGTATAAAAACCATCTGTTTGCCTCGTTATGCCTTCATTTTGGTGTTTTGCAAGAATAGCTTTTGTCTGATGGCGGGATGGCCATTCATGCCGTGCCTCAATACTTAACCCTAACCCGTAAGGTAGCATCTGTGTTGCAACGCACCAACCACTTAAGTTCACGAACCCTCGCAGTGGCATGAAAATGCGAAGAAGCTTTCGTCTTCCATTTTTATACGTCGCTCTTTTCCTACCTGYCAACCAACAAGCAACTCGAAATAGATTTATCTCGTGCAAAAACCAACATTCATCTGCACCCACACACGGGAGGAAAAGCACAGCAACCTAGACGGGACGGCACTCCAACATCCRCATAAGCCGACACGGCTAGTTGGACTCAAATTCGCAATCAATAAACAACTGTCGAATATAGGGGGTCCAGAGCCGCCACTACTCCGCCACCTGTGCGGAGCTCTAATTTTTTGGGTGTTTGGCGTAGTGGTCAGTATCTGACAACAACATTATGAAAACATTGCCAGCTGTGCAACGCACCTTGACGCCATCACGAACCGAATTCCCTATCAGATGGCGCCATGAGAAAGTCAAGTGGGGAGGCTTAGTGGCCTGGTGGATCAGCCCTACAGCACGGCTGATGCGTCTTTTCTTGGCCGGACGTCAATCTCCGACCAACCGTCAAAAGGTCCAGGGCAGTGAAAGGAGGGCATCTGACGTCCCAACGGGGATAATCTGTTGACTGTTCAGCCAACTTGGGGCTTTCATCAATCATCACTGTTGGTCCTGCAAGACGGGCGGGAACCGGATGCAACCAATTGGGCGCCAAGTTGCCGAAACAAGCCCAACTCAGCCTTGGTCAGATCCGATTTCTTAAGTACCCTACCGACGCCAGACAGGCTTGCTAGGACTGGATATTGCCGAACGGAAGTCGACTCGGAGTTGGTGTAACCATAAAAAGGCTGCGCTAGTTCTACAGGATTCCCTTCTTATATGGCGTTTCTTAGTCTTCACTGACGATGCCAACTCTTCTCGTCGTATCTGGCTTCACCATCGTGGCCATATTTGCCTCACTCGCATTCATGGCGTCCAAATGGCGAAAGGCGGAGACGCCTAGCTCCAACAACACAAAGTTCTTTGGCTCTCAGATCGGAGAGCAGTCGGTCATCAACTACAGCTATACGGATCGACCGTTGAAGTTGATGGCCTTTGATATCTACTATTTCTTCAAGTTCATCTGGGCTCTTCCCTACGTCTTGATCCCCCTGTCACCATCGGATTCTGGAGACTTGGACGAGTTATCTATCACGCGGGGAAATCTCTTCTGCGTTGGTCTCCACGCAGTACTCGTCGTGTTGCAGCTTGGGTTTATCGTGACCCTTCCAACACTAATTCTGTTCCCGGTCTGGACCGCTGCTTTGGCTATCGGACTGTTTATGCTCGTCAACTATGGGCTTTGCACTTTGCTGAACGGGAAGGAGGTCGAATACCACTCCGATCCAAAGTACGCACCAGCTCTTCCTGAGCATGCCCATGAACAGTGGATCTTCATCAACGGTGTGGCAGTCGGGTAAGTCACTGGCTGAAACTTGGTCTCACCATCCCCAGGGTTCCTGAGCGAGCTGAGCTGACAAGAGGGTAGAGAGCACTGGATGCAGAGTAACCTTAACCGACTAGCCATTACATTCAAGCGCCCCATCCTCGGGATACACAACAAAACGTGAGTGCAGTACCCTCGGAAACCCTTTGTGTCACTAAAGCTCACCGATCCAGTGCCGGCATCCTATTCGATGTCATCGAATGTCTTGTCCAACGCAACCTCGGCTATGCCACAGCAGACGTGCGTATCTGCTACCGGATCATCAAGGAGAAGCTCTACAACCCGCAGTACTCCAAGGTCATCTTCATCCTGCATTCCCAGGGCGCCATCGAGGGAGGCATGATCATAGACTGGCTTCTTCAAGAACTGCCCCAAAACCTGCTGGCAAAGCTCGAAGTCTACACGTTCGGAAACGCCGCCAACCACTTCAACAACCCGCATCGAAACATCCAGTCCCAACACAACGCCATCAGCAACCCTCTGGCCGCATCCACCGACTCCACCAACACGACAGCGGGAAGTGGGAACACCGAGCAAGCCCAGGCCCTGTCCGACAACCATCCCCTGACCGAAACATCCCCACAGCAGAGGACCACAACCACGGGTACCACTCCCGCGACCGCGGCCGCAACCACATCGGACACCAACACGAACACCAAGGGCGAGGAGTCTTACTCCTCCTCCTCCTTGGTAGAACCCAGCATTCCCTCCCTCACCTCCGAAACCAGCGCGATCACCCCCTCAGCCGTCTCCGGCCGCGCCATCGGCCACATCGAGCACTACGCGCACACGACCGACTTCGTCGCGCTCTGGGGCATCCTGCACTTCGCGACCTCCATCCCGGGAGCGCGCACCATGCCGCGCTTCATCGGCCGCGTCTTCGCCTGCACCACCGTCCGCGGCGGCCACCAGCTGTGCCAGCATTACCTGGATGGCATGTTCCCTCTCGAAAAGGACCCGAAGACGGGCGCTTTTATTGGGTGTGCGGAAACGGGGAATGAGTTTATGGAGAGCGAGATCACGGTTGGGGAGGCGGGGAGCGAGATGACGGCTGCTAAGGAGGCGATGGAGATTAGTTGGCTTGCTAATGGGATTGCGAACGGCATTGTTAGCGGCGGTGAGGGGAATGGTGATGAGGCCGTGGGAGGGGTTGCGGTTCACGGTGGTAATAGTCCAGTGGAACGAAGAGGACGGGTGAGGACCAGGCGCGAGAGCAAGCCGGCTAAGGTGAAGGTGAAAGATCTGAGTAGGTTGTGGCAGTACAGGAACGGGAGGAGTCCGGATGATAAGCCGCCGATGTTGGTGACGGGTGCGGATGGCGTTCTTAGGACTGCGACGGTTTAGGTTGCTGTGCGCGCAGCATCTTGGGCCATACCCACCACGGCAGTGATCAGGTGTAGAAGGCCATGCTGGGTGGTAGTAGAGGGATGGAAGTGACGGCCGGGACCAAGTGAAGACGGAAGGAGCGAGCCCACCAAGTTCAACACACCGGACGGACCCCGGATTTCCAGCGGCAGGACCTTCACTGCCCTGGGACCATATAAGCTCCGAGTTCAGACCTTCCAACAACTCCCAGTAGCCTACGTGGTAGGTGTGCAGGTAGCCAGAAAATGCGTGGTGTTTTTGTAGGTAGGCAGCTGGTCTCGAGTTCAACTCCAGGCTTGGGCCGCTGAGCTTTTTACTTTTTCCTTTTTTTGAATCGGTTTTCATTTTCTCTACTTTTGGATTAACATTCTATAGAGGAGTTCTTGAGAATCAAGGGGGTATTCTACCGCCGAAGTTTCCATCATTGCATGAACTATTTCCGTTGATGTTGTAAGGTCGTTGGTGATGATCTTTCAATACATACTGCCTTGATAATGGCCAGGGTTAGGGTCTAGCTTGACAAAGCCCCCTGGTGACAGCCATGCAAACCGAACCCCACCACTCTATCCCTTTCTGGGTATTTAGCTCGGTCTTCTCAGATTCATCACCCAATCAGATGAAACAAAAATTCATCTTGGCATCTTAACGCACCCAAGCTCCCAAGGTGCTCGCTCCGTGATAAGATAACGAAACTTTTTATTGGGATTCTAGCAACTTCATCCAGCAACCATCATCGCCTTGCCCACCCACTGTTTTTCTTAACCGCCTTATACCTCCATACACCACCGATCGACCGATAAACCGAGCGACTGGCAACATGGGCAAGAACAGAAAGTCGAAACGCCAATTGGTGCGCGACGAGAAGCGCGCCAAGAAGAGAGGATTAGAAATCGAACACGAGGAAGAGAGAGACATCAAGAAGCAACGTCGCGAGGAAGCCCAACAAGAGGCCCTCGCTCCCGCCACCGCCGAATATGTTCCTCCTCCCCTAGACGGTACCTACGACGAGAATGCGTTCCCCGGCGCCCCCGAGGGCCGTCGCGGTCCCAACACCAACTTCGAACGCGAGTTCTTCGGCATGCTCGCCGAACAGGAGCAGGAGTACTTCCGCCACGCCGACGAATTGCTCGAGCTGAACGACTTCCCTTCTACTGAGGAGCGCGACATCTTTCTGCAGAACGTCTACAAGGAGATGCGCGGCAAGGAGCTCAAGCTGGCCAGCAGTCAGTCGTGCTCGCGCCTTATGGAACGCCTGATCCTGCTGTCCAACACCCGTCAGAAGAAGAGCCTGTTCGACGCGTTTGGCGGCCATTTCATTTCGCTCGTTACCCATCGCTTTGCCAGTCATTGTTGCGAAAAGCTATTCCTGCAATCGGCGCCCGTCGTCACCCAGGAGCTGAGCGGCGAGTACGAGCAGGAACCCCTGCCGGAGGGCGAGGAGGAGACGGAGGCCATGAAGTCGTCAATGGAGGATCTCTTCCTGCTGACGCTGGACGAGCTGGAGGAACATCTAGGGTTTTTGCTCAGTGATAGGTACGGATCGCACGCTATGCGCGCGCTGCTGGTCATCCTGTCCGGAAGGTCGCTGGATCAGGCGGGCACAAAGAGTCTGTTGCAGAGCAGGAAGAAGGAGTACATCACGGTGGAGGGCGCGGCGGCAAATGCGAGCGAATTGAGCTCCCAGATCAGAGCGGTTCCGTCGTCCTTTACGATGGCGATCAAGAAGATCATTGACGATTCCACAGCGACAATGGATGCCACGGCATTGAGGGTGCTGGCGAAGCATCCTACCGGTAACCCGACGCTGCAGTTGCTGTTGGAGCTGGAGTTGACAATGTTTGTAAAGGGCAAGGAGAAGAAAGAGAAGAAGCAGAAGAAGGACGACGATGAGGCGGAGGAAAAGAAGGAAGAGACACAGTCCGAGGTTACGCTCTTGGGCATGCTTGTCCCTGACGCGCCCGCCGCATTCGCCGATAACACCACCCAAGCCGCCGAGTTCGTTAACTCCATGATCTACGACCCGATCGGTTCCCGACTTCTCGAGACACTCATCACCCACTGCCCCGGTAAGATTTTCAAGGGTCTCCAGCAACACATCTTCGGTCCTCGTATCCAGAGTCTGCTCCGCAACGATATCGCCTGCTACCCCGCCATCAAGGTTCTCAACCGTCTCAGCCGAGAAGATCTTGCCGACGCTGTTGAGAAGTCCCTGCCCGAGATGGCGAGCTTCGTCGACAAGGGACGGTTCAACGTTATCAAGACCCTTTTCGAGCGCTGCAACGTCCGTAATGGAACTGATGAGATCAGCTCCCTTCTTAGGGCTCTTACATCTGCTTACGGCAACGACTGGAAGAACCTCGTGCCCAAGCTTTGCATGCTCGACGAGGACGTTAAGGAGGAGGAACAAATCCCAGAGGCAGAGGCCACCGAGGAAGGAGGAGAGGAAAAGGAGGAGAAGAAGGAGGAAAAGAAGGAGAAGCAGCAGCCCAAGTTCCAAACCCAAGAAGCCAAGAACAAGGCCTTCATGCTCAACCACGGCTCTCAACTCGTTGCCGCCCTGCTAGCCATTCACGGCCAACCTTCAAAGGCCATCCAATCGTCACTTGCTGCCCTCAAGCCGGCACAGGTCATGAAGATGGCCACCACCTCTCACAGCACCTCCTCGATCCTCGTCAAGGCTCTTCAGACACCCGCCACAACCCCGACCTTCCACAAGGTTCTCGTGTCATCTCTTCTTCCGCACGTTTACGAGCTCGCCACCTCGCAGCACGGTTCTGCTGTTCTCAACGAAATCATCACTCTGCCATCCAAGCCGGCCGAGCCCAACGCGCCTGCGGTGCCCTTCCACATGAAGGAGAACATCATCTCGCAGCTCGCGCAATACGAGCGTGATCTCAGAGAGACGTGGCTGGGCCGCAACGTCTGGCGGACATGGAAGGGCGACATGTGGAGCCACAGACGCCATGACTGGGTCAGGTGGGCGAAGGAGACGGACCCGGAGACGGCGAGAGTAGCGGCAGCACCCAAGAAGAGGGAGGAGAAGGAAAAGGAAGAGGCCGAGAAGAAGCCAAAGGGATACCTGGGAAAGAACTTTGATCCGAAGAAGGCCAAGCAGGGGTTTGCGGGGAACAAGAAATTTGAAAAGAAGGAGGTGACGGCATAGAAGGTGGAGCGAACAAATGGGGGCCGCTTGGTAAGAGGATCCCTTCTTGATGAAGAAGACGTTGAGTCGATTGATATGATACCCTATGGGATGATTAGAGAATGGTTTTTAAAAAGATTGTTGTACAAATTTAGTCTACTTGCGATGATGGAGAGCGACGTCAGCTAACTAGAGTTACATACATAGTCAAATAGCGATCAGGTTCAGATAAGATTTATATATCCAAAAACAAAAAGCAGGTCTATATGCACCGGGTATCCTACAGCGCCAGGCCAAAGACATCTAACTAAGCCACCTCAACATCAAGATTGCAGACCCAGAGCCTGCTGCTGCCGCTCCCTAGCCTTGAGTCCCGCTCCAACAACAACCGGATCATGCGGCCCCCCCGCGATCTCATCACAAGTACACAACAGATCATGACCCCTGAAATATTCATCCCCATAATAAATGCAAAGCTCGTCGCCCGACTTCAACGTCTTGTTCGCAAAGAAGGCAATCACCCTGACCTTGCCAATCTGCATGATCGACTCGCCCACATTCGGATCACAGCTGGAATTCATGAACCTTGTCCAGTTCCCCATCTTGCCCGCATCAACAATCGGCCGATCGGTATCCCACTCCAGCCCGACCTGCGGCTCATAAACGTACTTATTATTGGCATCTTTCCCCTTCGTCGGCCCAGGAATGATCTCGCCGACGTAATGACCCAGGTACGAGCCCTTGGGGATTTCATACCGCCCGTTCGTCTTGACAAAGATACCGTACCCCTTGTCAGCGGTGCCGGTGTGGCGGATCTCAAGCCACTTCTTGAAAAATGTTTTCATCCCGTTGTTACCACCTCCACTATGAATCTCGTCATAACATTGCACACCGCACTTGGGGTCATCCGGGTTACGCCCGCACTCGAAGCAGGTATAGCAGAACTGGACGCCCAAAGCGTCGACCGGCTCGGCGAGCGCCGCGCGCGCGCGGTCCGTGATGCACGCAGACTCGGTCATCCGGGTTACGCCCGCACTCGAAGCAGGTATAGCAGAACTGGACGCCCAAAGCGTCGACCGGCTCGGCGAGCGCCGCGCGCGCGCGGTCCGTGATGCACGCAGACTCG